>JANHAO010030092.1:0-10230 GCA_026873985.1 Saraca asoca | reverse complement strand
AAAATATAAATATTAAATATAATTATCATAAAATTAAAAAATTAATTATAAGAAAAATAATTTATAATATTATTTATAATATTATATATTAGTATTTATAATTTATTATAAAATAATTTATGATATATTTTAAAAAATATATTATAAATAATTTATAATATTATAATATTATTTATAAAAATATATATTATAAAATAATTTATAATATATTAAATTTTTTATAATTTTATCTTGTGGGGTGCACAGTTGCACTGTGCAACTTCAGCCCCCTTTCCTCGCCCTTTTGGACGGAAAGCATGTATGTGGGCCCCACTCATTTTTCAGCCCAACTTCCTTCCTTTCTCTCATTTTTCTTCCAACCAAGCAGAGGAATGTGTCTCAAAAATCATGCATAACTGTTTTTTTCTTTCCTTTCTCCCATCATCCTCCTAATCAAGCAAGGTGTTAAAAAGAAGAATTTGCTATACTTTTTTTTTAAAAAAGAAAAAAAAAGGAATTTGAGTTGACCTTAGAAGGAAAGTAGCAGGAAACTTCCAAACGCCGAGGGTGCAAAAAGCAAAAGCATTAGTGGGCCAACTCACTCAATATTCAATGCTGCAACTAATCAGCACTCACTACTTGCTTGAGAAGTAGTAGTGGGACCCACACTGACAAACTAATGCTTTGCTTTGTTCGTTTTTCAACACTTTTTTCTAATGAGTTGATTCTTGACTTTAACCTTCGGACGGAGAAAAGCAGCAACCCAGAAAGATAACATGAGGGTTTTTTTTTTTTTTTTAAATAATTTTTTTCCAACTTCGAAAGGATGTAAAATAAAAAGTATTTATTAGTGAGTTCTCTAAAATGAATTTTAATGTTAATAAATTTTTATAAATTTATATTTCTTTCATTTTTTTATCCATCATTTTAAAAAATCAACCCTAGATTTATTATCTTTTTTTCTTTACTTCCTATTATCTTAATAAATATCTAATCACTACACATTAATTAATTTTTAATAAACGAAAATAAATTAATAAATATAACTTCTTTTTTTTCTAGACAATGTTTGTACATTTAATGATTTTCCTTACACTACAAATAAAAAATAATAAGAGAATATATTTTTATTTAATATATTTTAAAAATTTTATAAAAATTGAGAATATATTATGTAAAAGTACTTTTTATACAACTGAATACTTCTTGACGAAGGACATTTTTTCTGATTTGATTCTTGACTTGACTTTGGGAAAGAGTCAAGGAATCAGATAAGTTTGTTTTTTTTTATATTAAAAAGA
This sequence comes from Saraca asoca, assembly GCA_026873985.1. Classification (NCBI taxonomy): domain Eukaryota; kingdom Viridiplantae; phylum Streptophyta; class Magnoliopsida; order Fabales; family Fabaceae; genus Saraca; species Saraca asoca. The sequence continues at coordinate 8,950 of JANHAO010030092.1, read as the reverse complement.
ATTTAAAAGCAAAAGAAATTATTCTGTTTTGTTATAAAGCATACTTCAACTATTGTTAATATAAAAGCGCTCAAGGTAATTGGTTATAGTTAGTGACACAAGTAATGAACTATTAGTGCAAGGTATAGGTAGAAGACTCAATCATGTTAGACAAAGTATGTCATAAATTATAAGGCCTGATTGGATATACTTAACTCAATTAAAGATAATGTATTCGATAAATTGATGATAGTATGTAAAAGTATTGTTTTGTCATTTATAATTTATGTTTCATTCTATAACTAATGAAAAATTTTTTGGTCATATTTGTACTTTTGGCTTGAAAATGATGAAATGGACAAGTGATTTACTAATCAAGTTATTGGAAAATGGTGGAGAGATTATAAAGAGGTTTTGTACAGTAAACATTATGATCCTAATTTAATGAAGGAGCAAAATGTTGAACAAAACTATCCAAATATGTCATCAAAGAGTAATAGAAGGGCTTGATTTTAATCCGAGATAGACAAAAACACAAGATAGATTATCACTTTTATTGAATTTAACTATGCGTATACCAATGACTAAAGTAGTAATTGAATTCTTTTTTTTTTTGTGTAGGAAATATGCAAACAAAATGCAAGGAACAAACACAAGCAGACCATTCCACAAACTATAGAGTCCAAAACATTTGCACAAAAAAAAGGAGGAGATGGTATTATAACTATCTTATTTAGTTGGATAAAATTAAGATTTTCTTAAGTTAAACATTTTTTTTTGTTGAAATGATAGGAAAAGGAAAAACAAGGTCCAGTTGGGCAAGCAGAGCCATGGGAGTCATACATAGGAAGAGTGATGTGTCGTATGTGAATAATAAAGCAAAGAGCACAGGATGAGGATTCGATTAAAACTTTTATTACTTTCGAAACATTGATTAGTTCATATCATAATATGTATTGTTGTTTATTTAGGAAAAATTACAAGAAACCTCAAGCCAAGTGGACCAGATACAACTTTCACTAATATCTCTAGACAATGCTTTTGGATAGGTGTTTAGAGAGGAGCACCCAGGCTGTGTTTCAAGACTAGCCATGGGAGTTTATCTCACAAGCGTGTTTAGAAGCAGTTCTCAAAGATTTGGTGACATCCATTTCAGCAGTTCATCCGGCACCCATCTTGTGAATCAAGAAGAATTTGAAAGGCTTAAATCAAAGTTAGACTAAAATGAGGATAAGCTTCATTGCATGGAGGACAAGCTCCATCATATTGAGGAGGAGTTAGCTGAAATACGGGCACAAGTGCATGCAATTATGGATTACATCAAGGCGATGAAAGGGTGCATTCCACCTATTTTTTCCACTCAACTACTTGTTAATTAACATATACAATTTGATCATATAATATCTTATAAGTTTGGTGTCTCTTATTTTATAAGTTTCCAGTTGAATCTTGTTTACAATGAAAAAAATATAAAAAAATAAAGATTGTGGAGCAATCACAACAGTAATATTTGGAGCAATAAAAAAGATTTAGTCACATGAGCCAAACTTCATGTGAAGAAATATAAATCTAAGACTGTTCTCTAAGGTATTTAATCCTTTTATTGTGAAATTAAATTGGATACAAAGTTGCACTAAGTTTTTCCAAAGGTTTGAAATTTTCTTAGCAATAAACACATTATCAGCTTATGTAGAGGTGTCAAAATGGGTTAGGTCTAATAGATTAGTCTAACATTAGTTTAATTTTGCCTAGTACTGGTATGGAAAAAGAAAACAATCGTTTGACTTAATAAGAAATTGGCTTGAAAATAGTTGAACCCAAAAAGAGCCTGAGATTGATATCTAACACAACAACCTAATAAACTAACAACTAGGAAATTGGGAATTGAAAAAGACCAAAAGGGAAAGCTGCTTGGTCACCAACTACTACTAGTCTACTAGTTATTGCATTTTTCTAGCTATTTATGCATAAGTTCTTCATCTTTTTCAAGAATACCTACATTTACTGCAATAAAATGTGAATTTAGCGACGGTTCAATCGCAGTGGTATTCTGAAACCACCACTAAATACACGGACATTGTTACAGTTGATTTTTAGTGATGGTTTTGACATAACCACCACCTATTATTGATTTTTAACAACGGTTGGCTTAAACTGCCACTGAGAGCTTTTTTCCCAATTTAATCTGTAAAGTTTTTCTATCTTGATCACAAAAGCCCTAGCTATTTTGTTCTTCACCTTTCCTTCAGCGTTGTTTGTTTCTGCTTTACCTGGTCTTCCTCAATCCTAGTCTTCAGTTGCAAATCCAAGCAGGTAAGAAATTACTTTCCTTTACCCATTTCGTTTCATTTTCTTGCTTCTCTCCCTTTTGTGTTTTCCCACTTCTCAGCTTCTCCTTTGCTCTGCTTTTGTGTTGTAATCCAAGTAGGTAACAACACATTTTGAAACCCTTGCATCTTGAGCAACTTTACCTCTCAAGCTACAAAACTACGTCGTCTTGCTCCAGCATTACCAGCGTTCTAACATTTTTTTGGTGATCTTCAAAAATTGGCACCTTCAACCTTCCTTTCTTAAGAAACTGTAAGATTGTACTATTTTACTATTTTAAGTTCCTAATGAGATTATACTATTTACTCCTCGTAGAATGTTAATTTTGAATTAAAAATTTATTTTAAGATGCTTTGAGATTTAGTCAATAAATAATGGTTAAAGAAGGAGGGCTCTAAGAAATATATAGCATATTTCAATTTGCCAGTTATAACATAGAGAAAGTGTAAGAGGGTAAGCAAATTCACTTAAAGCCATTGGCAAATGCTATGCCAATACTGGTGTTTTTGGACTATTTGCATGTGAAGTAATGGAGATATTACTATTAAATAGACTCACTAATAAATTTATGTACAACAGAACCTTAATAAGTTAAAACTCAAGGGTATGAGTTTATTGGATTATATACAATAGTATTTACTCTATGCTAACTTGAAAGTAACTTTTTTTAACCTATCTCATTGGATAATTCACTTTACTAACTCTGAATGACATTGGCATTTGTTAGGATATTTCACTTCTTATTCTCTTTACTGCCTTTCCTTTTGTATTTAAAGTTAGTTTGGTGTTTTATATGTTAGTCTTTTTAGCAAAAATTTACCTAGGTTTGTTATTTGTTTAAGCTTTCCTATGGAATTAGGAGGAACTAATAAATTCATTGGTGCTTTGAACCTCTATTTGCTTCAAATTTCATCTTTTCTTTAGTTTTGATTGAATTAAGGTTTGAATAGCTCTCATATATTTAGGAGTACATTAGTAATATATCTAGGAAGAAAGCATGTGGAATTTTGACAAATATAGCTAACAGGTAATGCTACTTTAAGATATTATGATAATTCACTTTAGCAACTAGTTCTGTCCAAGATGTCCTAATTAACTTTTCCATGGTAATGATGGATGATGTTGCCAATTTAGTGTAGAGTGCTTTTAAGAATGAGGGTTGATGGACTAAGTCTTTCTAAGCCTTGAGGAAAATGGGTTTTGAGTTGAACATCTCTATATCATAGTAGCAGCAGGGATACTTTTTTCTGAATCATCACAATATATAGCTTGAGAAACCTTTAGTCTAAACTTGCAAGTAGCACACATTGATCTTCCTTATAACTCTCAATACTCATAAATCATGATTACTTTCACAAGACCTGTATTTCAAATTTCTCTCTTTTTTTCTTTTCTTAACTTCTTTTAATAGCATTCCTGCTATCATGTTCTTCAATAGTCATGGCCAAGTCTCGCCTCGCAATCACTATATGTCTTTTGGCTACCTATAATCTTTCTCTCAACTTTCTATTTTTGGGATTTTAAATTTCTCTTTTTCTTCTTTGATTTTGGATTTTTGGGTATGCAAAAAGCTAAAACCAAGCACAAGAAGCTTCAGTGCTATGCTGATATTGACAAGTGCACTTAACTTCAAATTGCCCATCTTGGGTTGTCTTTTTTATCTTAGAAAATTTTGGGTTGTGAGAATAATGTGAAATTTGATAGTTTTTGCTTTATATTTTGTTGTGGATAGTGGGCTATGGGGTTGGCAATGCAAATCTTCTATGATGGCAAGGGAAAATTGTGCTTTGCGATGCCTTTCTCTAGCCTGTTATGAGCTCATCTATGAGAGTAGCCCATGAGGCCAAATTCATGGATATGGTTTTAACAGGAATAGGATTGATTCAATAATGTTTCTTCTTCATACATTTGTTTATGGGATTCATTTTTTTCTTATAGCTTAAGGAAGGAGAGAAGGATTTTATACGGAGCTAAGAGTACAAAAATTGTATGCACAAGTAAGTTGAATAACTTGGGTTCTAAAACTTTGTGCTCATAATTTTGATATGATGTTAAATATTGTTTCTATGAGTTCTTTTATTCTTGCAGTATTTGTCTATGCTAGAGAATAAGCTATGCAATGCATGATTTCTTATAAAGTACTTCTGACTAAAGGAAGATTTTGAAGTGGTGTAACGTTTTTTTTTTATATATATAATATTGCATGTTAGGAACCATAAAAAGAAATTTTAGTATAAATAGCTAATAAATTATTAATTCCTACATGCTTAATAGACTCTCTTATCAATTTTGACTTGTTTTTAATTATTGTTTTAAGCTTTGGCTTCATACATTGTTGAACATCAAAAACCTAATATATGTCGGATGTAGAAATTAAGATGGGTTAAAATTGTGTTTTAAAGTAAATTATAGTTCTTTTGGAGGTTAGAGTTCTAGTATTTATAAGATCAAAACTTAGATTGAATTGAAGATGGATCTCACAAGAACATTATTTATTGGAAAGTCTGCAACGCCATGGCATTTTTCTGTTTCGCTAGAGGTACTAGGAATAAAAGGAATCTGAGCTGTATGTGTACCAATGCATAGCTAGTAAAAGTTATAGTTTCTAAAGAATGTCGGAATTATAGGAGGCACTGATCGAGGTGTTTGAGTTTATTTGATTGTCCTTGAAAGCATTGAGAAATTTTGGAGCAACAATGGATAGTTGATTACTACCAACTAACTATACAACATGCATCAAATGGTCTTGTTATTCTGAGCATCTCTGGATTTGTGGCATCTAGAATAGCTGAGAGGTACTTAGCTGAGGAATGTCTTACTTTCTACTCAAGGTATTTGGATGGAATCAAGATAAGATTCAATCGAGTTAGACAAGTTGATGACTTTTCCAATCATGGTGACTCCTATGAAAAGTCATCCATATTTCCAAAGATAGGTCAACTGGTTGGATAGGCCTTAACTTTTACACTAACACAATTCGAATGGTCATAAGAACATTGGTATGTGTTGTTCAACTGCTAGATGGCTGACTAATTCATTGAGGAATTCAGGATAAACTCAATCAGAGGCAAATATAACAAAAGCTATTAATAAGGACGTTGTTGAATGGTTTGCTCATCACGTAAGTTTAATTCTCTTCATCTATCTATAATTTCTCAAATTTAATTTATGGAGGCAGACTTCACTTCTGGACATGAAATGCAATTGACTATGGAGGAAGCATTGACATTAGTGTTTCAAAAAATGTTTGGGACAGTGCTAGAAGAAATTGCCAATTTGATAGCCACCCCCACCGACATATTTCTATTCTTCTCTCTACTTGATGATGGATTGACTATGTTTGTTGATTGTTGCTGATGGATTAACTGTGTTTGTTGCTATTATATTTGTTGCATATAAGTCATAAGTTAAAGCTAGCTTCTATGAATTGGATTTTCTGCATTGATTCTACTATATTTTGCTGTATTTGCTGCTATATTCTACTGTGTTCACTATTGTATTTTGCTATATTTGCTGCTATATTGGTGTGATCAAATTATAGGTATAAGTGAATGTGGCTAAAAATAATAATGTTAGTTTCACTTTCACTTTCCGATAATAAACAATAATGTTAGTTTTACTTTCACTTTCACTCTCTAAAAACCAATAGTGTGGCTATATTTTTTGCTGTCATGGTGTGATCAAGTCATAGGTTATCTATGAATAATTTTCAAGGTTAATATAATAATTTACTCTAATTTTATTTTATAGCCACCAGATACAGAAAGCGGACATATTGCAGATGCAAGGCTCTCTTTTTATGATAGTCGTGACGTAACCTTAATTTATTTGATTTAGACCCATAAATTGTAAAATTATGTATACGATTGTTGAATTCTAATGTTTGACAAATAGATGTTTAAATATTTATTATTAATACAAAATTTGTATTCAATTTCATTTATTTAAAATGTATTTATTTATTGTAAATTATTCTTGTAGCAGGATAATAAATAAAGAAAAAATTAGGATAGGGAAACAAAAAAAATCCAAAACATCTCATTTAGCTACAATTTTTTTGGAAAATTTTTTCAAAAAACTGCTGTTTTAACTAGAAAAAATCATCACAAAATAATTTTTTTTGAAAAAAATTTAAAAAATCGCCATTAAACACATAGGAAGTCGCCACCAAAATTTTTTTTTAAAAAAAATTCTTTGTAAAACCGCCGCTAAATACGGCAAAATTTGCCAACAAAAATAATTTTTTTTTAAATTTTCTGTAAAATCGTCGCTAAATGGATAAAAAATTACCATAAAAAGCAAAAAAAAAATTCTTATTTTCTGAAAAATGACCGCTAAATTAAAAAAAGCTGCCTTATGTACAACAGTTCTGACAGTTAAAAAAATCACAGCTAAATGCAGATAAAAGCACTGCTATATATAACATTTCTGGTGGTTACAAATACCACCGCTAAGTACAGAAATAATTGCTGCTAATACTTCTCAACCCATGAATCTGCGACGATTTCGAAAATCACCACGAAAGGTGTTAAACCGCCTTTAAATACACAAAATTACTACTGCTAAATTCATATTTTTTTTTTGGTAGTGATTCTTATATATTAAATTGCTACTAAATACACAAAATAACTGTCGTTAAATTCATATTTTTTTATAGTGATTCTTATATCATGAAGAATATAATGACTTCTTAAATGTAATAAATGATATTCCCTTGGTCAATTATGAGCTTAGATTTTACTCATTTACACTTATTTTAACTAATATGTCAAATTTTAATATTTTAAAAATGGTAAAAAGTACAAAGGACACAATATCTCATACTTTCTCTTTTGACTTGTGATATATTAACCCCCTTTAATGTCCTTAGTAGCATTAGAAAGTGCAATTTCTCTTAACGAGCAAATTTTGAAAGACAAAATTTTGTCAATAAGTTATAAGAACTTAAAAATGATCGTTTGCTTTTTTTAAAAAAAATGGTATAATGCGAAAGATAGATAATAAAACAATTTGAAAGAAGATGGATCATTATCTAGTAATGGAGGCAAAAAATAAAAATAGAAATATGTTTATATGTTAAAAAGTTAGTAAAATATTTCTACCCATTTTATTTGCAAAAAGTGAAAAGTTTTCTGAATTATCTCCTTCTCTGATTTTTATCCTTAAATTTGGGGTTTTTTATGTTAAAAATTGATATGTCTTAATCCATTTGTTTACTATCTCTTAATTTATTCACTTGCATTAATTAATTTATGTTCCAATCTAAAATTATATTTTTTAATATTAGCCTTATCTAAAATTAATACTATTAATAAAAATTTATAACTCTATCAATTTAAGTTGCAAAATTTTGTAAAAAAATTTCAATCTTTTATATCAAAGTTACAATTTATAAGTTAAAAAAAAAAAGAATTACCAAGGATTGAAGCATAATTCATAAATTAACATATAAATTGAAATAATAATAATAACAACAAAAACAATAATAAGGATGATAGTAATAGCAATAATTATATGTTTCAATCTAAACTTATATTTTTAATATTAGTTCTACCTAAAATCAATACTTATTAATAATAAATTAATTAAAAATTTTTCATTATTTAAATTTAGAAAATATATAAATAATTTAAATAAAATATTATTATTTAGGAAGACAGGTAAAAAGACCTTCTAATGCTAGCTTTCTCCTTCTTAATTTGGACGAGCTTATCATAAACGCACCATGGGAAGCTTAGGAAATGATCCCGGTTCGTATCATCGTTGCAGCTTCCCCAGTAACTTGGATGATAAGTTACATGGTACCAGGCAGAAGCTTTTGCATATACATCATAGTCCCCATAATCTGAGCTTTCATTGAACCAGGACCTAGCCTCTTTCCTTAATGACCTCACAGCCATATTAATGGCTTCTGCATCCCTTCTCTTGGTGAAAGATTTGGACATTCTCAAAATATTTCCACTCAAGATTTCAGCCTCGGATTTTATCCCGTAGTAGTCCATCAGATTACCCAACTTATAGTCATAGTTGGTTTTGTGATATATGGCATCATCAACATAATCCATAAAGCCATCAACTTCCATATCAGAGTCATATGACCGTCTAGCCACTTCCCGGGTGAAGGCAAGGGTAGAGCTCGAATGTGGTGCAATTTCTTTTACTTCTCTAAAAAGCTTTCCTATCACATTGTAGGAATCATAGCTGGGTTTGTCAGGCTTCTCCATGAAGTCAGGATATTCTTTGACATAAAGATGATATGGTATAACAGCCGGAACACCAGTTTTTGGGAAGTCAACTGCTACTGAAAATAATTTTGCAAGCTCAATACATGGTGCAGCCATTGCTTTCGAGGGCTCCTTATCAGCAAAGACTGTATGGGCATTGGCAATTATCCCCAGACTGTCATTAACTATGTAGTCAGCAAAATACTTTTCAACCTCCTGCACCAAGAAAGAAAGTTGTAAATTAGTTGGCAAAACAAAAGACGGATCTAAAAGCATATGGCTTTCAGAAAACAGGGACATTAGTAAATATCATGTCAAAGTGTATTTTAGTAGCCATATTTTAAATTACAGAGACAAAAGAAACTCTAGTTTCCACAAGTTCAAGGATATGGACCATGAAAAGAGAAGCAAAAAGAGAT
>JANHAO010030091.1:0-10230 GCA_026873985.1 Saraca asoca | reverse complement strand
GAATTTGAATAATCTTACAACTTTGAGAATATGTGAGAAGAATTAATGAACATGTGAAATTTTGTGTAAATAGTTCATTTCTTTGCATGTTTATGAGATTTGAAACTATGCTAATATGTGATTTTGAAAGCAGATGAGGCATTGAGGTTGCTAAGTATTTAGGTTGGTGTTGGCTGTTGAGTATTGCGATTGCTCATGTGTCTATAGAAATATTGGTTTTTGCACAAGTATACTATGGGTTGTCTTGATAAAGTTAAGTATAGACTTAAATAAGCATCTCCTCGTAACTTTGAATTAAATGAGAATAGATTAATAAAGTATGATGAGATTGTATTATGTGTGAAGTTGTGTTGTTCTCTTCGAAACTCATAAGTGTAGGAAGTAGGAAGCATGTAAATACTATTTTAGGCCTAAAATTAGATTTTAGGCCAAAACTGCTTAGCAGAACATATGTAATAATTATTTATTAATTATTCATTTAATAATTATTTATTCATTAAATTTAAATTTAAATTTAAATGACTTAATAATTATTTATTAATTAGAGAATTCACTTAATTATTATTTATTACTTGTTCCTGATAGATTAGCTGTGTTTGTTATTGTTATATTTGCTACATATAAGTCATAAGTTAGAGCTAGCTTCTATGAATTAGATTTTCTGCATTGATTCTATTATATTTTGTTGTATTTGCTGCATATTTTTTGTTATATTTGTTGTTGTATTCTGCTATATTTGCTATTGTATTTTTTGCTTTATTAGTGTGATCAAATCATAGGTATAAGTGAATGTGGCTGAAACAATAATATTAGTTTCACTTTCACTCTTTGATAATAAATAATAATATTAATTTCACTTTCACTTTCACTCTCTGAAAATAATAATGTGGCTATATTTTCTGCTATATTGGTGTAATCAAATCATAGGTTATATATAAATGATTTTCAAGGATATTATAATAACTTACTCTAATTTTATTTTACAGCCACTAGATGCAAGAAACAGACATATTGCAGATACAAGGCCTTCTTCCTATGATAGTCGTTACACACAGCCTTGATTTACTTAATTTAAACCCTTCCATTGTTAAATTATGTATGGGATTGTTGAATTTTAACATTTGATAAATAAATGTTTGAATATTTGTTATTAATACAAAATTCGTATTCAATTTCATTTGTTTAAAATTTATGTATTTATTGTAAATTATTCTTGTAGTAGGGTAATAGATAAAGAAAAAATTAGGATAAAAAAAAAATCTAAAACACCACATTTAATGGTGGTTTTTTGGAAAAAAATTTCCAAAAAATCATCACTATAACCAGAAAAAACTATTATAAAATAATTTTAAAAAATAAAAAACTACTGTTAAACGTATCAAAAATTGCTATCAAAAACAATTTTTTAAAAAATTTCTTTGCAAAACCACCGCTAAATGTAACAAAAACCACCGCCAAAAATAATTTTTTTAAAATTTTCTACAAAATCACAGCAAATGCATAGGAAACCACCACAAAAAGCAAATTTTTTTTTATTTTCTGGAAAACTGCTGCTAAATTTAGAGAAAACTACTACTATGTACAACAGTTCCTGCGGTTACAAAATCTACTGTTAAATGCAAATAAAACCTTTGCTATGTACAATATTTCCAGTGGTTACAAAAACCATCGCTAAGTGTAGAAATAACAACCGTAAATACTTTCCGACCTATGAATCTGTGATGGTTCCAAAAACCATCATGAAGGGTGTTAGGATCTATGGTTTTACCTACTCAAAATAGACTCATCACACTTAGTACAATACCACAGGCTCTAAGAAATTATCTTAAAGTAGCAACTTCATCAATAAATCCATGTTCTCCAAATACCTCTCTTTGAAAACCAACATATTCTCAAGATACAAGATATGTCATCAAAGATATAAAAATTCCTATATCAATAATAGATGAGCATCAAAAGGCAGCAACTCCTTATGACAATGCCAAATGTATTTTACCTGAAGATTAGCACCATATTCTAGAAGATTTTAGAAAAAATAAGGGGGTTTTATGAACTAGTTTTTCTTTAAACTCAATCAATTAAACTAGAGCATAAAGCTTATCCTTCAAATCCCAAAAAACAAAAAACATTTTCAATAATCAAAATCATAAGGATTCTTACCCATCAAGATTGAGGTCTTTCTTCTCTCTGCACTTCCAAAAATTTCAAGTTTATTTTTGACTTAAATCTTTTAATTATGAGGATTACAAACAAGCCTGGTTTAATATTCTTTTTTTATAATAATTACTCTCACTCTTGGTTCATTCAATTTGGTTTAACTTGTTCAAGAAATCCTTTATCCTAATTTTCAAAATGGTTCAAAATTTGTCAACTAACTCTGTAAATTTTTTATACAAAAAATTCAAGAAAGCTTTAATTTATTTTTCTCAAAACTTAGTCAAAAAATAGATAAGTTGTAATATTTTTGTATAAACTTCAAAATTGCTTGGATATTATGTTGGGGCTATTAGTTCTCAAAAAATATCTAGACACTTGTCCATTAAGTCTGGCTCATGTGTTCATGGTCAAATGGTGGAATAAATTCAAAATTGAATTCGTTGATGTTTAAGCCATCCATAAATATTTTAAATGCAACCCTTTGATGATGGCATTGTATTAAGATCAAACTAACATTCTCATGATCAAAAGTAAATTTTTAGCTCAACTAATAGGTGCTTCTTCAAAATAATAGTTCTAGAACAGTCTGTTAGAAACCTTATCTCAAATAAATAGTGATGAAGAAGATAGCTCGAACAATGAAGAGGTCTATTTTGCTTTTCAACCAAATGAAGATGATTGCTATGGAATAAATCTTAATTAGTTCTAATAATTTGTAAATTTTCAACTCTATGTACTTGCCTTTATTAATTTCATGTTTGCAATATATATTATTTTCCATAGTATTTTCATAATGTTTTCCATTAGTAATATATTCTTGCTTCCATACTGCAACATTATACTTTGCATTAACATTATTTTCAACATGTTTTCAAGATCATTTCAGAGCTCCTTAGTAGCTTTGCCCCTCTTGGTTTGGATTTCAAAACAATAGTGAAGATGAAGATGATTTAATCTATTTAAGTGATTTTCCAACAAAATTTTCAAGATGCCTTGGGTTCCTTTTCAAAGGCTATTGTCTTTCATTAACTACTTAAGATGCTTCTAGTACAATAATTTAAGATGCTTTCGGTGGGAAACAAAAAGATCCAAGACTGAAAGCATTGTTCAAGATACCTCCAATCTCTTCGGTCACTAGCAAAGATGCTTAAAAAAATTTGACGAAAATTTCAAGTATGTCAGAATCAAAATCAAGAGAAATTTCAAGTTTGAAGCACACATCCACTTCTATAAAAGCAAAAGATTTCTCAAGACTTAGACACGACTCAGTTACTCCTCAACCAATGCAACTCAATGACCCCTTCCAAAATTTTAGAGTTTAAGCATAGAATCCCCATTGCCTTTGCATACATTTCCTTTCCCCTTGCTCAATACTTGTAATTTTCCTTTCCTTCAAAATCCTTTGTATGAGATACTCATGAATCAATAAGTTTTGCAAGTTTTCAATTCTCTGTGCTTGCCACTGTTAATTTCATATTTGCACTATATATTATTTTCCACAATATTTTTGTAATGTTTTCCATTAATAATATCTTTATGCTTTCGTACTACAACATTATACTCTGCATTCACATTATTTTCAACATATTTTCAAGATAGATTCAAAGCTCTTTAGTAGTTTTGCCTTACTTGGAATGGATTTCAAAACAATAATGAAGATGAAAATGACTTGATATATTTAAGTGATTTTTCAACAAAATTTTCAAGATGCATTGGTTTCCCTTTTTCAAAAGCTATTGTCCTTATCAACTACTTAAGATGTTGCTAGTACAATAATTCAAGATACTTTTGGTGGAAAAGAAAAAGATTCAAGACATAAAGTACTTTTCAAAATACCTTTAATCTCTTCAATCACTATTTAAGATGCTTTTAAAAATTTGAAGAAAATTTCAAGTTTGCCAAAATCGAAATCAAGAGAAATTTTCAGTTTGAAGCACACATCCACATCTATAAAAGTAGAAGATTTCTGAAGACTTAGACATGATTCAATTATGCCTCAACCAAGACAACTCAATTACCCTTTTCAAAACTTCAAAGTTTAAGCATGGAATCCCATTACCTTTGTATACACTTTTCTTCCCCTTTCTCAATACTTGTAATTTTTTTTTTCTTTTAAAATCCTTTGTATGAAATATTTAGGAATTAATAAATTTTATGAGTTTACAACTCTCTGCACTTGTCTCTATTAATTTCATATTTGCAATATATATTATTTTACATAGTATTTTCATTATGTTTTCCATTGATAACATCTTTATGCTTTGCGTACTGCAACATTATACTCTATATTAATATTATTTTCAACATACTTTTTAAGATAGATTTAGAACTCCCACACCAGCCCTGTCTCACTTGATCTGGATTTCAAACAATAGTGAAGATGAAGGTGATTTGATATATTTAAATGATTTTCCAATGAGATTTTCAAGATGTCTTGGGCTTCTTTTTTCAAAAATCATTGTCCTTCGTTAACTGGTTAAGATGCTTCCAATACAATAATTCAAAATGCTTTTGGTGGAAATGAAAAAGACCCAAGATATAAAATACTATTCAAAATATCTCCAATCTCTTCTATCATTGTTCAAGATGTTTAAAAAATTTGAAGAAAATTTTAAATTTGTCAGAATCAAAATCAAAAGAAATTTTAAGTCCAACGTCTTCATTCCAATTCAGTGACACCTCAATCACCATAGCATCTTTTGCTGCATCATTTGTATGTCTATATATCATCACTAAAGCAACTCATTGTTATATAACCAGATGAATAACTAGAATTCATTTATGTTCCCTAGGTAAGACAATATTTCAATCTATGCGTGTAAATAAAAATATTGATTACCTTCAAATTAAAAACTAAAAGTAGTTAAGTATTTCCCTCGGCCTTAGGTGCTGTGAATCCTTCAAAGTTTAAACATCTGTCATTAATCTTACCCTGCAAGAGGAACCAAGAGCTGCCGCAAAGACCAATAATCGGCCCGCCCGGACTGCGTCCAGCCAACTAGTATTTCAGTACCATCTGCGCTTTTGTATTGCATATATGAAGATTCTCTGCAAGACCCAAGGTAAATTTTTTCCTTTCATATTGCCGTCGCTGTTTCAAGCTGATACTCCTTTAGATGATGATGAGTCATAGAGCCAGTTGCTTAAAAAATCGTCTTTGGTAAAAGAAATTTTAACTTTGCCATTGCATTCTTATTTCTCTTTTAATTGCAGTGCGGAGCTACCCATTTATTCTAAAGTGCCGGAATCTTCACCCTTTAGCTAAAAAATTTTCATCGTGCTCAAATGGATCTTCTTCTTCCTCATCCTCCTCTGAACTATATGGGAAAGTTGTTCCTTCTATGGATGGGGCCGGTCAAGGGAATTTGAGGAAATTGTATAGCGTAAGAGAAGCAGTAGATAATATGTGTCATGTCTTGGAGACTAGTCCTTTGGGAACAGACCTTCAGGATGCTCTGTCTGTGTTTGTTGAAAAGCCTGAACCAGAATTAGTTGTTCGAGTATTAAGGAGGCTGAAAGATGTCAAACTGGCATTGCAGTATTTTAGGTGGGTGGGGGGAAAATCTGAGCAAGCACATTGTCCAGAGGTATACAATTCACTTCTCATGGTTATGGCTAGGAGCAGAAACTTTGACCATTTGGAGGAGATTCTGGAGGAAATGAGTATTGCTGGATTTGGACCATCTAATTATGCTTGCGTTGAGTTAGTGGTGGCTTGTGTCAGGTCTCGTAGGCTGAAAGAAGCTTTTGGAATTGTCGAAGCTATGAGGAAATTTAAGTTTAGACCTGCTTTCTCAGCTTATACAACACTAATTGGTGCCCTCTCTGCAGGGCATGAATCTGATCTTACGCTTACACTCTTTCATCAAATGCAGGAACTAGGTTACGAAGTAAGTGTGCATTTGTTTACAACACTTGTTCGAGTATTCGCCAAGGAGGGGCGCATTGATGCTGCTCTTTCCTTGCTGGATGAGATGAAAAGTAACTCATTGGATGCCGACCTTGTCCTCTATAATGTATGTATAGACGGTTTTGGCAAACTTGGTAAGGTGGATATGGCTTGGAAATTCTTTCATGAAATGAAAAAACATGAGTTGGTGCCTGATGATGTGACATATACTAGCATGTTAGGGGTTCTTTGCAAAGCTGGAAGGCTGGATGAGGCTGTTGAGTTGTTTGAAGAAATGGATCTTAACAGGAGTGTACCCTGTGCTTATGCTTATAGTACCATGATTATGGGCTATGGTTCAGTTGGAAGGTTTGATGAAGCATACAGTTTACTTGAGAGGCAAAAAAGAAAGGGATGTATTCCTAATGTAATTGCGTATAATAGCATTCTTACCTGCCTAGGGAAAAAGGGTAAAATAAAGGAAGCATTAAGGATATATGAAGAAATGAAAAGAGATGCTGTACCCAATCCTCCAAGTTATAATATTATGATTGACATGCTTTGTAAGGCAGGAAATCTTAAAGAGGCTCTGAAGGTTCGGGATGCCATGCAGGAAGCTGGCTTGTTTCCTAATATTATGACTGTGAATATAATGATTGATCGACTATGTAAAGCCCAAAGACTTGATGAAGCTTGTTCCATATTTTTAGGTTTGGATCATAAAGTATGCACCCCTGATGCAGTTACATTTTGTTCTCTCATTGATGGCTTGGGCAGACATGGCAGAGTGACTGATGCCTACAGGCTTTATGAAAAGATGCTAGATTCTGATCAGGATCCAAACGTTGTTGTGTATACATCTCTTATTAAAAACTTCTTCAAGTGTGGTAGGAAGGAGGATGGTCACAAAATTTTCAAGGAGATGGTCCATAGAGGCTGTCCTCCTGATCTTATGCTCCTTAATACTTACATGGATTGTATTTTCAAAGCTGGTGAAATTGATAAAGGGAGGGCTCTATTTGAAGAAATAAAGGGTTGGGGCTTGATTCCAGATGTCCGGAGCTACTCAATTTTAATTCATGGTCTAGTAAAAGCAGGTTTTGCAAAAGAAACATATAAGTTGTTTCATGAGATGAAGGAGCAAGGACTGCATCTTGATACCCATGCTTATAACACTGTTATTGATGGACTCTGCAAGTCTGGTAAGGTGAATGGAGCTTACCAATTGCTGGAGGAAATGAAGAAAAAGGGTCTCCAGCCAACTGTTGTAACTTATGGTTCAGTCATTGATGGTCTTGCTAAAATTGACAGTCTTGATGAAGCATATATGCTGTTTGAAGAAGCGAAGTCTAGCGGTGTAGATTTAAATGTGGCCATCTACAGTAGTCTTATTGATGGGTTTGGGAAGGTGGGACGGATTGATGAAGCATATCTAATTATGGAGGAGTTGAAGCAGAAGGGCCTGACCCCAAACATATACACATGGAACTGCTTGCTTGATGCACTGTTGAAAGCTGAGGAAATTAATGAAGCCCTTGTCTGCTTTCAGTCCATGAAAGACTCAGAATGTGCTCCAAATGAAGTAACTTACAGCATTATGATTAATGGTCTTTGCACAGTCAGAAAATTCAACAAGGCCTTTGTCTTCTGGCAAGAGATGGAGAAACAAGGGTTAAAGCCCAATACTATCACCTACACCACAATGATGACAGGACTGGCAAGGGTTGGAAACGTTCTTGAGGCTAAAGGTCTCTTTGAGAGATTCAAGGCAAGTGGGGGAAAACCTGATTCAACTTGTTATAATGCTATGATCGAAGGATTAAGCAATGCCCATAGAGCAATGGATGCATATACACTTTTTGAAGAGACTCGGATGAAAGGTTGTCATATACATAGCAAAACCTGTGTTGTACTTTTAGATGCATTGCACAAGGCAAACTGCCTTGAGCAGGCAGCAATTGTGGGTGCTGTCTTAAGGGAAATGGCAAAGTCTCAACATGCCCGTGAGATTTAGTTAGAACAGATTGTCTTATATTGTAGTGAGCACAGAGGAATAGAAATCTGGCTTTCCAACCATGGGGCTACTATGGTCTATGAATGAAATGTTTTCAATCATGTTGGCGAAGAATAAGCATCAAACCATTTTGGGGAATAGAAGTCCAAAAAGTATAGCTGTTCATAATGCCAAACAGTTTGGCTCAGTTTGTGGTAAGTTGTACTTTTCTTGGTTTTTAATTTATGACTTTTGCAATGGAAATTTAGCAGTTTAGATATTTCTTCTTTTCAACTTGTCATTTGTTTATAATATGATGTTTCTGTGTCAACTTGTTTACACAACAGATATTGGTTTTGATGCCTCTAGGTCAGGCCAGTTGCATGGCTTTCCCTGCTATTATATCCTGTTGGAAGAGTTTTCACCTATCTTTCAATGTGGATGCTAAAATTGCTAGGCTTAAAAGGAAGAATGTCTGTATTAGTGTCTCTGTTTTTTTCTTTAGTACCCATGATATCTGCCAATTTTCTAATGCTGACTTTCATGTTATCTCTTTATACCTAATGGGGAGGTTGCACAGCATTCTTCTGGAGAAATAAAAAGTTATTGATGCCAAATGCACATACACCCCTCTGATTTTAAAGATACCACACAACTAAAATTTCATTAAAAGGAACTATCAAATGTTTAATTCATGGAGCCTTGTGCTTAGTATTTTTCATCCAGGAACTATCAAATCTGGTCTTGAGGTAAATTTGAAGGGACAAACATGAACCGTGCTGTATTTCAAACCACGGGGGTGTAAGCATTTACAAAAAGTTACACTGCTGGTATGTGCAGTTTAGCCTTGTATTTATCATCTAATGGATTTGTGTCTTATTTTAGTGGGAATTTAGACTTTTTTATTCAATGAATAGCATATAAAGCAGAAAATTCTTTCTACTTTACACAATTAATATACATTGCTGATTTGCCAGTGTTGAGATCAAAATAATCAGTAATATGTTTTCCAACTCGGTTTCAAGGAGGAGGCTTAATTTGCCAGTTTACTTTTTGAGATTGTACGTTTCATGTATCTTCAAGAGTGCGCATGCGACCCTTTACTCAACGATGTCTTTTGCAAGTGTGCTGACTGCTGATAATATATCTCATGAAAGATGGCATGCTTCTGAAGGTGATTAGACATTCTCCTTTAATGTTTTGAGATTTGACAGTGAACTATAATCAATATAAACTGTACCAGTGAACCATATGTGACTGAAGAGTAGCCAAAATTAATGCTAAGAGGTGCAGAATTAAGTGGCACTATAGAGCAGGAAGAACAGGTAATAAATTTTGGGAAAAACATCATTGCTGGAAAAAGAAATCAGAGTTTGGTCATTGGTTTCATTTTACCTAGAATACGTCATTTCTTTTAGTATTTTCTGTAACAATAATTATGTTTCTTGTCACTGTTATGCTAATTCACCACACTTGAGAAAAATTCTACTTTGTGATTTTTTTTTTTTTAGATTTCGTACTGCTTTGTTGATGACACACTTGTCAGGGAGGTTATAACACCTCTTGTTGATGTCGTTGCGATTGATGCAACTACAAGCCTTGTAGATTTTCATCATTTATGGATCCTTATTCAGTACTTGAGGTGTATACTGATTCCTTTAGTTCTTACTGATACTGTTTTGTAGTTTCCTTGCAAACTAGATTTGATACTTTTTCTAGGGTTACCCATTTGCGTGCAATGTGTTGATAATATAAGGGCTATTGTATATGCAATGGATCTGCTGGATTATGTTAAATTACCTCTATACGAAATAATGACATGAATAGTACTATCTACTGACATCAGCGAAAATATTGTTAAAATACTTTTATGGGACAGTTTAATTGAAAGCGTGAGAATGCATGGGCGATTGACAAGAGGGTGGGGAGAATTTGCTCCTGTTATCATTTCTCTAAGTTATAAGTGCTTTGCCTGTTAATTTCATCCCCAATCCTGTAGTTTGTAGAATATCTATAATCTATTTGAGGGTCTCAGATAAAAATATATTGAATAATATGGATCTTACTCTTATTTCTTTAGGGGAATTTATATATACCTTTGATTATTATTATGAATTCTTCTTTGAATTAAACAAGATGTGATTTATTGCTTTGTATCAAGAAGCACAACAAAAAATTAAGCAGTGAATAT
>JANHAO010030090.1:0-10233 GCA_026873985.1 Saraca asoca | reverse complement strand
GCTTTTGCAAGTTTTAATTTCGCAGAACCCGTAGCCGCATTGGCATTGAATCACGGGATAGCGGTTTGAAATGGAGGATTTCAGACGGCAACCGAGAACCCAATGACCTGGTTTATTGCAGCGGAAGCAAGAGGCTGGCTGCGGAGGCGGAGTCAGTGGCTGCATAGAGTCGTCAGAAGCGGGCTCAGACATCGCTTTTCTCTTCACTGTAGAGATTCCTGTTGTATGGTGAAGAAGCTCTTGTGGCTGCTGTTGTAGATGATCATGGCGTGAGGTTGAAGGTTGGCAGTAATTCATGACGGTCATGGTGGAGTGATGTGGTGGTTGCGAATTGTGAATGGCTAGGCGCCGGAGAGAAATGAATCCACCACCGCTTTTATAAGGCTTCCGATTTGATTAAACAAAAACGACGATACAGTATGGAGCTGGGCTTTTATATTAAATTCAGTGCCACTTATTTACCAAATGGTGTGGACTGAATCCTGCAATAAATGAGGAACAATTTTTCATTTAATATCGAATGCCACGTGTAGCTTTGATGGGAATTAGGGGCTTCTTGCCTTAAAAAGTGTGTTTTGGAAAGTAAATTCCATTTTAAGACTGAAACAAAACAATTTTTGTGAGTGACATGCGAAGAGAGGGAAATGTTGCTATAAGCCACGTTGCCTGTAGCTGCTAGTGCTGGGCAATGTTGCTGGTACTAACGTTGCTTGCTTAGGCAACTGATGTTGCCACCAACAATGCAAAAGTTGCATAGGTAACGTTGCCTAACAGCAAAAGTTGCATGGGCATAAGTTGCATGGGCATTATTGCTTGTAGTAACGTTACTATCCTAGTTAGTAACTTTATGAACGAATTCGGCAAGTAAAGATGCTGATTTTAGATGAAATTTGATGAGAAAATCAAGCATAAAGAGGAGGACTTATGGCAGGAATTTTGAAGTAAATGCACTTGTAAATTATTTTTTTCAAATTTTTTTTATTTTTGAAGTATTTGTATCTTTTTAGCATTGATTATTTATCTTGTACGAGTAGAAAATTATATAATTTCAATCATTGCATTTTTAGGAGTTAAGAGAAAAGTTCTTATGTCAACTCGGGAAAAGTATGCCTATTCTTCCCATTAGAATTTTTGTTTAAAATACTTTTTAAGGGGGTGGATCTAGTGACTGGGTGGGCATTATGGCTCAGGTTAGGGATCAGAGTGTGGAGCTTAGATACTCCTCCTACATGCTCTAAACTATGTAATGAGGTATATATTAATAAAATAGAGTTGCCCATCTCTTTTTTTTTTAAAAAAGAAAAAACCTTCTCAATATGTACTAGAGGTTTCTTATGTGGTATATTCCTTGAGACTTGGTATGCGTTAATACTTCAACTACACAATCATGTTAGTTTGCAAACATGTTTTTCATGGGATTTTAGTTATATGGGTGACTAAATCCTTAATACCCCAATTATCTATCTAAGTGTGGCTCAAATTTATTAGAAAGCTAGCATGCTGACTAAGAGTTGGCATCATGCACTGCATAGTTTCTGCTAGAGAGCTACCAACCTGTGCTAGTTGGTGTCAGAGGCAAGTTATGCTAGAGAGAGCAGATTGAATGGGTCATGATTGGGGTAGATTCAACTTGTCGAAAGTATGTGGAATTTGCATGTGAAGTAGACACTCCATGAAATAGTGAAAAGATGTTGCTAAGAACTTGACCATAAGGGGCGAAAGATGTTAGAGCAATTCAAGGGCTAGTTAGTGTGTGAGATATTGCATTTGAAGAAACGTTAATGGTGCATCAAGTGCAAGCGTGTGTAGAAGTTAGTGGACTTGCTATACAACACAGGACATTAATCATGCACTCATTCATAGTAGACACTTGAATGGAATGCAAACCATTCGAGAGAATGAGTGAATTGATGACCTATCTAGTATCTAGTGGAAGGAAGCCCCAAGAGATGCCTTGGTCTTGCGGAGAAAGCTTGATCATGCCCATAAGGGTCATATTAACTATTAGTGAAACCTAGAGGGTGAAGCCATAGTTGTGCTATGGAACATAGCCACAATAGATAGTTGACATATCCTGTAAGATAACACATCTCTTGTGATCTGTTAAGCAGACTACTTTTACATAAGGAGTCCAAAATCGTGTCAGAGGTCATGAATTTTACTTGGAGGAGTAAACCTAGAGGAGATAAAGATGACCTCGAAAGGATCCATTGTGCACTATTTAAGGATACAAGAAGTAAGCTGCAACACTTATTCATAAGATTCAAGATGAGATGCTAAAAGAGCTAGCACATCATAATCATATGACAAGCAACAATGATACTCATGTAGTGAGCAAGAGCTATATAGTCGAGTAACAGAGTTGCACCAATGATCTTAAGGCATAAAAGACTAGTACTACATATTCACAAGATAGACTTTGCGACAAGAACCATGAAATTCACAATTGCTCATGCATAGGCAAAGTGAAACTCAAGCTTGAGTGGAGGATGCTCAATGCTTAACCCCTATCAAAGCCATTAATATGGGAAAGCCATCCTAAGGATGCACTTAAAGAAGGAGTTTTTATAGGAAGATGTCATTCGAGAAATGCCAAGAGAGGGGGCACTGATCATTGAGGAAATTCCTATAAGGGCAATGATACTAGTGAGTGGCTCTGAAGGTAGCGGGAGACAAGCCAGTATCAACTTTGAAAAGATAACACTCGAATGAGCAAACTTAGGAGAGGTCATAAGGACCAAGATACTAGATAGCATTGACTCCGAATAGATTGTGATAATCAAGAGATACCACAAAGGTTTTAATTTACAAAGGTCAAGAAGATTCGATCGAGTGTAAAAGTAGCAAAGTGAAGTATAATGGATTAATTAAACCTAACACCAGTAAACTTGTAAGCAAGGTATGAGATTTGCATGTGAATAAGATATGAGACTTGTGTCTCTCACATCGATGGCATAAGACATTGGAAGTGGGGTTATTTGTCAATAGACATCCAAAATACCAAGCAAGCACACAAGCTATAGAGGTAGCACACTTAAGCTACAGAGATAGTGAGTCAAATCAAGAGTTATGTGGGAATAAGGTGCACACAAGTTACAAAGGTAGTGAGATAAGCACAAGTTATAGAGGTAACAACCCAAATGTTACAAAGGTAGTAGGGCAGATAAAGTTACAGAGATGATGGAACTCAAAAAGCTATGAAGATAGTGACATGAGAGTTTATGTCAAGACAATGAAGTTAAGTTTATAGAGGTAGATCACAAAGTTTAGGGAGGTAGTATCACCTAAAACACTAAACTTGTGGAGGCAACTACCTAAAGATTGTGAAAAGGAAGCAAATGTGCAATGGTGCAAGTTCAAGGAGACAGGGTTGAGAGGAAGTCAATAGAGGAGTTGAGGAGCAGCAAACTAATGTTGATCCTAAAAGCTATGTCAAGTTAAGGGTGACATTCATCAAAGCTTATCGAATAATGTTAGCTCAAAGAGACAAGCAAAGTGGTTGAAAGAGTAGCTTAAGTGGAACAACTTGAAGACCTACATGAAGATTCAAGAAGGTAGTGCTTAAAAGGAGAAACTTTCATGGAAGCTATGTCAAATTAAGGCATCAATGAGGATATTAACATTTGAAGTGGGGGAGAATGTCACAAGTCATCCTCATGAACCAATTTAATGGGCAAACATGCTTGATTTTGGATGAAATTTAGTGAGAAAATTAAGTATAAAGAAGAGGTCTTGTGGTGCAAATTTAGGAGCAAATATACTTATAGATTATTTTGCAAATTTTTCCTATTTTAGGGATGTTTGTATCTTTTTAGCATCGATCATTTGTCTAGTATGAGTAGAAAGCTATATGGTTACAATCCTTCCATTTTTAAGAGTTAGGAAAAAAGTCCTTATGTCAATTCTGGAAAAGTATGTCTACTCTTACCATTAGGGTTTTTACTTAAAATGCTTTTTAAGGGTAGGTGCTTCCCTTGACTGGGTGGCCATTATGGCTCAGGCTAGGGATTAGAGTGTGGAGCTTAGATACTTCCCCCTACACACTCAAAACTATGTAATGAGACATAAATTAATAAAATAGAGTTATCCCTCTCCTTATTTTTTTTTAAAAAGTTTATTCTCGATATGTACTAGAGGCTCATGTGTGGCACATACTTTGAGATTTGGTATGCGTAAATGTTTTGATTACACGGTCATGTTGGTTTGGGAACATGTTGTACATAGGATTTTAGTTATATAGGCAACAAAATCCTCAAAACCTCGATTATCTATTCAAGTGTGGCTTAAATTTATTAGATGACTGACATGTTGGCCATGAGTTAACATCATGAGCCATACGATTTTAGTTAAATAGCTACTAGCCCGTGATAGTTAGTATCAGAACCTAGTTGTGCTAGAAAGAGTAGATTGGGTAGGTTATGATTTGGGTAGATTCAACTTGTTAAAAGCATGTGGAGTTTATGAGTGAAGTAGATACTCAATAAAATAGCAAAAAGATGCTACTAAGGACTTGACCATAAAAGGGTGCAAAAGGTTCTAGGACTAGTGTGCGAGATAATGCATTTGAAGGAATGTTAATAGTGCATCAAGTGCAAGCATGTGTAAAAGTTGGTGGACTTGTTGTATAATACTGGACATTAATTATGTGCTAATTCATAGTAGGCATTCGAGGGAATACAAACCACTTAAGAGAGTAAGTGAATTGATGACCTATGTAGCGACAGGAAGCCTTGAGTCTTAAGGAGAAAGCTTGACCATGCCCATGAGGGACACATTAAGTATCAATGAAGCTTAAAGGGTGAAGCCATAGTCATGCTATAAAATATGGCCACAACAGATAGTTGACATATCTTGTAGGAAGGCATGTCTTTTGTGATGTGTTGAGTGGACTACTCTTACTTGAAGAGTCCAAAATCATGTTAGAGGTCTTGAATTTTACTCAGAAGAGTAAACTCAAAGGGGATAGAGATTATCTTAAAGGGATCCATTTTGCACTATTTGTAGATGCAAGAAGTGAGATATAACACTTATCCATAAGATTCGATGAGAGATGCTAGAGGAGTTTGCATATCATAGTCGAAATGACAAGTGATAATGATACCTGTATACTGAGCTAGAGCTATATAGTCATGTAACAGAGTTGAGACAAGGACTTCAAGGTATAGAAGACTCGCACTACATAGTCACAAGATAGACTTTGTGGCAAGGACCATAAAAATCACAATTTCTCATGTACAGGCAAAGTAAAACTTGAGCTTAGGTGGAGGATGCCCGATGCTCAATCCTCATCAAAGCCATTGATGTGAGGGAGCAATCATAAAGATGCACTAGAAAAAGAAGTCTTCAAAGGAGGGTGTCACTTAAGAAATGCCAAAAAAGAGGACACTAATCATTAAAGAAGTTGTTATAAGAGTAATGATGCTAGTGAGTAGCTATGAGGGTAGTGGAAAATGAGCCAGTATCAACTTTGAAAAGATAACACTCGAGTGAGAAAACTTAGGAATGGTTATGAGGACTAAGTTACTAGATAGCATCGAATCCAAATAGACTATGATGGTCAAGAGATACCACAAACATATCAATTCAGAGAAGGTCAGGAAGATCTGATCGAGTGTGAAAGTAGTGAAGCAAAGTATAGTGAATTGATCAAATCCATCATGAGCAGACTTGTAAGCAATGTATGAGACCTATATGTGAACAAGATATAAGACTTATGTCTCTTATATTGATGGTACAGGACATTGGAAGTGAGGCTATCTGTCAATAGGCGTCCAAAATACTAAACAAGCACACAAGCTATAAAGGTAGCACACACTTAAACTATAGAGGTAGTGAGTTAAATCAAAAGTTGTATGGGAATAGGGTGCACACAAGTTGTAGAGGTAGTCAAGCAAGCATAAGTTATAGATGTAATAACCTAAATGTTGTAGAGGTAGTAGGGTGGATGAAGTAGCAGAAGCGACAAAGCTAGGAGAGTTGTGGAGATATTGACATATGAGTTTGTGTTAGAAAAATGAAGTTGAGTCTACTGAGATAAATCATAAAGTTTGGGGAGACTACATTGCCTAAGACAGTAAACTTGTGGAGGCAACTACCCAAAGATTGTGAAAGAGAAGCAAATATGCATTGGTGCAGGTTCAAGGAGACAAAGTTGAGAGGAAGTCAATGAAGGAGCTGAGAAGTAGCATATTGATAATGATCTTAAAAGGCATGTGAGGTTGAGGGTGACATCCATCAAAGCCTATCGAATGATGTTAGCTCAAAAAGACAAGCAAAGTGGTTGAAGGAATAGTTCAAGTGGAATAGGTTGAAGACCTATATGAAGATTAAAAAAGGTAGCACTCAAAAGGAGAAACCTTTATAGAAGCTATGCCAGATTATGGAATCAATGAGAGCATTGACATTTGAAGTGGGGGAGAATGTCACATGTTAGCCTTGTGAACTAATTCAACAAGCAAACATGCTTGATTTTAGACAAAATTTAACAAGAAAATCAAATATGAAGAGGAAGCCTTAAAGTGTGAATTTAGGAACAAATGCACTTGTAGATTATTTTTACATATTTTTCCCATTTTGAGGATATTTGTATCTTTTTAGCATCGATTGTTTGTTCAATATGAGTAGAAAAGTATATGGTTGTGATCCTTATATTTTTATCTTCATGCCCATATGAGATAGCACAATAGAACCCTTAGAAGCTAAAAGAAAAGTCCTTATGTTAACTTATAAAAAATATCTTTACTCTTGCCATTAGGGTTTTTGTTTAGAATGCTCTTTAAAAAGGGCACATTTGGTGATTGGGTGTACATTATGGCTCTGGCTAGGGATTAGAGTGTGGAGCTGAGGTACTTCCCCTACAGACTTAAAACTATGTAATGAGACATATATTAATAAATTGGAGTTGTCCCTCTTCTTCTTTTTTTTTTTTTTAAAAAAGGTCCCTTCTTAATATGCACTAGAGGCTTCTCATGTGACATGTTTTTTGAGACTTGATATGTGCTAGTACTTTGACTACATGATCATGTTGGCTTGTGGACATGTTGTGCATCGAATTTTAATTGTATGGGTGACAAAATCCTTAATATCCCAATTATTTATCCAAGTCTAGCACAAATTTATTAAAAGACTGGTATGTTAGCTAAGAGTTGGCATCATGGGTCACATGATTTCAGCTAGAAAGCTATCGACCCATGACACCTAGGCATATAGTATGAAGTAGCTTTGCTATAGAGGGCTACTGTACACTCGTGAAAAAAAAAATTGAAACCTTTTTTTTCATACATTTAAAAACCCACAATTTCTCCATCTTCATCACTTTAATTCTTATTTGTCCATCTCTCTATACTGAAAGCCTCCTTCCTTCTTGATTTCTTCATCATCTTCTTCCTACAGTTCTTCTTTTTCATTTCTTCATCTTCTTTATACATTTCATCTTCCAATTTTTCCTACCAACATTTATTTCCTTTTTTCCACAGAACTTTAAGGTAAGGTTTTGTATTCTTATTTTTCATTACATTTGTTTAAGAGTTATTTGAATATATTTTTTTAGTTAAATTTTGTGTTTCATGATTAATGAGACATTAATTCAAATAAGTATCATGCACTAATCTGTATAGATTTTTTTTATATGAGAAATTAATTATCTAAGATAGATGTAATGGTAATAGTATTATATTTTTTTCTTACACTAGTAGTGATAGAAGATTTGAAATTTATCGATTTTAGTTTTAAAACTATTATGTTAGTGGAATAAAATTAGGATATGAAATAGATATCAAGTGAAAAAAAATGAGAAAATTAATTAGTTAACTAGTTAATACCTTTTAACATTAGAATTTATTATGTTAGCCACTAATATTTATTCAAAAAAATTAATTTTTTTAGGTATAGTTAATCACTAGCCTATAAGGCTTGGTTTACTTATTTTATTAGAATTTTAGTATTTAAATTTTTTGTCTATGGTAGAATTTTTTTTATGTAGTATGTATTATGAGTCATACAATAATTTTGTTATTTATTTTTATTTAAAAAAGGAGACATATAAGTTATATATTTTTCAGTCTTTAAATTATAAATTCAATTTTTTAGCAATATATTGATGCTATATTCTAATGAAAAGCATGTATTGGTTCCCATAACATTTTTTTTTAAAAAATATAAAGTTATTTATAACATATTATCCAATTATTTTGTACTACCTTTACTATAATTGTCTAGATTCAAAAATGCCTACACAATTGATTATAGTTATTTACAATAATGGAAAAATGTATAATGGCCATGAAGGGTTGACATTTGAATTTCTAGATCTTAGAGTTTTTCAGGCAGACAGGAATACAATGTTAAATGATATTAGGAGGAACATTATGTCAAAGTTGAAAGTATGTTAACAACGGTATAAATGCTTGATGATGATGACGTGAGCACCATATTTTGCTATCATGATCAATTTTCCAACCTTGGTGTACTGAAATTATATGTTGAGTTGAAATGGATGACACAAAAGATGAAGAGATTAATATGACATTTAAACTTGGAAATAATGCTCATGAGGCAATAGATTTGAATTCTCAACATGTGAAAATGTTCTCTCAACAAAGTTACTACCACACTATTCACAATTTTGGTGGCCCATCAAACTGTGGTATGGTGGGCGCTGTAATGCAAGGTAACAATAAGCAGTATCTAGACCCACCTAACATAAACTGTTTGTATGAAGATGTTAAGGATGATGATGAACAACTATCATATAACCCTGAAGTTGAAAAGGAAGAGGGAGTTGTTGAATTATTACTACCATATATACCTCTATCATCATATTTGTCATACATCAATTAGGAAGCATTAAATAGGCCTGAACATCAACTAGTTGAAAATCTAAATCAGACAAATGGGCAGGAGTTTTATGTCGGTATAGAATTTGAGAGTAAAGAAGATGTCTTATAGACTTGAAATGATATTTAATTAGTACACACCAAAATTACAGGACCCAAAAGTCAAAATCGACGTTTGTAGATACGTATTGCAAAAAATATGATATAGAATGCAATTGGCGGCTTACAACAAGCTTTAATTTGAAGAAAGATTGCTAGGTTGTCAAAAGATATAATAACCTCCGTACCTGTGTCTCTATAAGCATGTCACAAGATTACAAGCAATTGCTGATTTCATTGCCTTATGTTGTGCAGAGCAAGTAAGAACCTTCCTGTGGTAGAGATAATATAGATGATCAAATCACAGTTCTCTTACCAGGTTTCTTATAAAAAAGCTTGGCTAGGAAAATAAAAGGATATTAGCTGAATATATGGTGATTGGGATGACTCGTATTGCTAGTTGCTAAGATGGTTAGTGGCAATGAGACAAGCAAACCCAAAGACTATATTGCAAACTAGAGATTTATATTAAGGACAATATCTTGACCCTAACAATATGAAGTTCGAGAGGCTGTTTAGGGCATTTAAACCTTACATTGATGAACTTCCTTTCTCTAAGCCAATGTTATAGATGGAACCTTCTTGTATAGGAAAATCAAGCATAGCCTACTGATTGTAACCACACAAGATAGGAATCATAAAGGATTGCCAATTGCCTTTGTAATTGTTGAAGCAGAGAATAGATCTAGTTGGTCATGGTTCTTAGGTATGATTTGAATGCACATCACTAATGCCAACGAACTATGCCTAATATTTGATTACCACGACGAGATTATTGCAATAGTTGAGGATGAGTCTCTTGGATGGTAGTCTGATAACACAAGATTTGACACATTTATTTGTCTTCATACTTAGCATTTTAAGAGCTAAAATGTCATGTTTCCAGCTGAGTTAAGATGCATTTGGGATTTGGTGTTAATTGGTTCATTAGAACAAATTTTTTTCATTTTCGGCCAAATTGAGTAGTTTCTGTAATTTGAGCATATCTTGAGATAAACTTATTCAATTGATTTGATTCTTGTCTTCCAGGAAAGCTAAGAGATATATATACAACTTTCATGAAGACTAAAAAAGCTGAATCACATAATTGGCCTCCAAAATTGAAGCTCAATGCCATATCAGAAAATTGCCAGCCCTATCCCCGAGTAGCCAACCTTCATGCGTTTAGAAAACAATATCTCGAGCTAGGAAGGTCCAAATGAGATGAAACTAATCCCAAATGGAAGATAACACATAAATACACATTTCTTATGAAGACTTCCAGACTTGGATCCAGCAAAATGGGTGTCAAAATGGAGCT
>JANHAO010030089.1:0-10230 GCA_026873985.1 Saraca asoca | reverse complement strand
TG
Source organism: Saraca asoca (assembly GCA_026873985.1). Classification (NCBI taxonomy): domain Eukaryota; kingdom Viridiplantae; phylum Streptophyta; class Magnoliopsida; order Fabales; family Fabaceae; genus Saraca; species Saraca asoca. Next base: position 10,228 of record JANHAO010030089.1, on the reverse strand, counting down.
AGCTTGCTCCCTTTACTAATTAGTAGTATAAAGCTCTCTACTATCCAGATCTGGGGTTGAATGTTCGGTTGGGTGCAAGAAAAGTTTTTGAAATTTTTGGACCATTTTGCCCTTGCTCGGCCGAACGTTTCCTACACCATCACCATCCTAACATCCACCAAGTTCTCATCTTATGTGCACAATGGTATATAAGCAAGTATTATATAAGAGAAAAACAAATATACAACATCAATCTCTTTTACATAAGTCATGTGATCTTTCTTATAAATTAAGGTTTTATCTTAAAAGGATATTAGCACTAAATATTGTTATTTAAAGGATAAGAATACTTCTTAGTTTATTATTTTATAGTTTCTATACTTCTTTGTCCTCTCAAAATTTTATGATTCTATCAATTTAAATAAGAAATTAGTATAAAGAAATAAGTGTAACATTGTTTGAAATAATAGATAATTTCTTTCTTGCCTTATTTTACGCTTGAAGAAGAAATATAGTACACCAAATCAAATTATGAACCACCTATAAAATGGATTATGCTTCAATACTTATTTGAAATTTGGAACCATGCAAATGGACTGACAAAAGCCAATTTGTAAAAATCTAGTTCAACTATGATAGAGACTAAGGCATTAGGTCACCAAACACGAACTGCGAGCTCAAATTACTAGTTAAGGGTCAATAGCAACCTCAGGTTGTTAGATCTAACTCTTAGATCGAGACACATTGAGATCTAGATTGCAGATCGAAACTCACTCACTGTGATCAAACTTGAAGAGGGACCAGCTTGCATGAATCCACTTACGGACGCCAACTTGCAGGAATCAACTTGTAATTAATTTATTCTTTCATTTTTTGAACAACGTTAAAATTGTACACCCCACTAATCATAAATAAAGGTTGAAATTATTATACAGGGGAGGACCCATTGAGAGAATCCAGATGAATGGACTCTCTGCTAAAATAGAGAGAATCATAAAAATAACAAGATATTGTCACTCTGTTAAAATATACAGAGAAAATAAAAACTACCGTGGATGTAGGGATCGATTAACTTTAGCAGAATTACGTTAAAAAATTCCAGATGTTTCCTTGATCTTCTTCCTTCTCACTCTCTATCTCTTTTTTATATTCAAGATTGTAATTTAGGATTTTTGAACTTATCAGCTAACCGAATTTTGCTACCAACAAAATTCATATCAAAACATGCTTTTATAAATTTTGTGAAGAATAATTTTTTATTTAAAATTATAATTTTTATATAAAAATAAAATATGTAATTTTGGATGAAAAAGTTATGATTTTTTTAATACTTATTAAACACAAAATTTATATATATTTATGATTTTTGTGAAAAAATTATAAAATTTTATATAAAAATTATAACTTTTATTATTTTTATATTAAATTTTCATAAAATCTTACAGAACTTTCAAATACATACCTAGACATTACTTATAAAAAAATATATTGTAATTTTAGATATAATAAGTAAATTATATATAATTGTAATTTTATCTGTCAAATTTTAATTTTAATTGAGCATGTAACCTCTACAAACTCTTCTATGGAAAAAAATGAAAGGTATTGGTACATTATACTTAGTACAAAAATTTATTTAGTGAGAAATGATATTTAAAGTTGACTCATTATATACTTACAAAATCTTATTTATGGTTTTTATGCTAAATTTGAAAAGTAAAAAAAAATCATTCAATTTTAATATGTTATTAAGAAAATTTATAGTAATACTTAATTATAAATAATCTATTTCCTTAAAATTACTAATAATAAATTTTAAATTTAAGATATGAGTTATTGAAAAAAAAATTGTGTTTAAATTGTGATAAGTGTATCCTTGAGTGTAAATAATGCACATCTAAATATATCAATCATCTTCCTTCCTAATTTACCTCATCGATTGTAGAAAAAATTGACAATGACAAATTATTGCTAAAAGAAAATTAAATTCATGAATCTTGAGCAATGCTCTCACACGTGTCACTCATCCAACGGTGTTACCCAACCCAACAACTTGGCCCAAATGGATTTGGCTCTCAAATCTCTGTATATAGTCCTGAATGCATAGGCGAATTGCATTGGTGGTTGTTACAAACATCGAGTTCCAAACCAAATAGCAACCTTACGAACATATCTTAGCTTTTGATATGGTTTGCTTCTGTTTCCTGGTGGACCAAAGGAGGAAGGTGAAGCGGAGCAAGCCGGCCGCCGGAACCTGCTCGCGGTGCGGCAGCGGCGCCAGCGTGGCCGATATGATCACACAAACAAGATTCTGTTGTGTTCCATTCTACTGGAAATCTTGGAAGGCTATTATATGCACTTTCTGCGGAGCTATGCTCAAGTCTTACAGATCATGAGCACCATCTATTTCTAAGTTTCTAATATCTCTCTTCTTCCTTTTTTTTTTCCCCCTAATCTTTTCTTTTCCAATTTTTGTTTGTTTTGGGGCAAGAAAAACCCTTTTGGAGCACTATTAATTCTTCATTTTCTGCTTATGATGCTGAATGGATATCTCTGAATTTGCATGATCCCAATCTCTTTTCGTCGTGTTTATATTATATTAAAAAAATAAAAATAAAATTTTAATATGTAATAAAATTTACATAAAAATATTTATTATTTTCTCGACAAAAATTATTATAAAAAAATGATAAAAATATATATCCCTATCAAATATACTGTGTATGTTTTAGTAGGGTTTGTGAGTTGTATATGTTGGTGAAGATAGTTAAGGAGTACGGATCAAGGTAGTTGTGGATTCATTGATGAATCTAATGATGATCTTTCTATTCCTTTAATTTAATTTCATCGTTTTCTTATGAAGGATTCATAAGAAATTAAATTGATTTATTTCTATCAGGAGAGTAATTATGTTATTGTTAACCAGTCTCAAATGTCTGTAATCCAAATATTGGTGTTCATATTTTTATGTTTCCCTAATAGGTGTGGTTCTCTGCTTATGCAAGATGCTGTAAAAGTTTTATGTTGAAAAAAATTGGATATATTAAAATAATCAAATCAAGAGATCTATTTAATCATATTATAATATATCAAATTTGTACATATAAATTTAATTAGTAATATTGAAATTGTACCAACATTATATGAGAATTCATGATAGCAAATTTGTACTTTATTGAATCATGTTACAATGTATCAAATTTATACATATAAATTTAATTAGTAATATTAAAATTATACCTGACATTATGTGAGAATCTATGAGAGCAAAATATTCCTTAGCAAGTTGAATTCATGATAGCAAAACACTCCTTAGCAAGTTAAATCCATGATAGCAAAGTATTCCTTAGTAGGTTCATTCTTTATAACTCTAGCATAGACAAGGGTGAGAAAACTATATCTAAAGTTTTAATGGGGGTAATTACAGCTCTATTAAGGTATAAGTTGGGACATGCATTGCCGTAACCCTATTAGGCCAACTGACTTATTATTATTAGCCCAATGATAAAGCTCACATTACTAAGATCTATCAATGGCCTAACTATCATTACAGGTCTAATAATTTGATCATATAATTAATTGACCCATAATAATTAAGAGAATGGAAGAACTGGGGCACTGACTTATCATTCCTATTCTTATTATTCATTTTCTTTGTATTGACCCTAAAAGAGAAGGGACACAAGTATAGTATACAAGAACTTCTCATGTAACCTACATATATATAGTGTTTTCTCTTTCCTTCCTCCTAGGGAAAGGGCTTTTTAGAGCTATGCTTTTGAAAAAATGGTCAAAACTTTCAATAGTTGCATAAAAAATGGCATAACATATGATTTAATTAAATTATAGTAATCCACATAAGAAAATTCCAATAATCTCCCACTTGGACAACAGAGTTTAATATATAATCTTTGGGACAATCAATAAAATCTTTTGAATAGGTGTAGAATAATAAGATCATGAATCCATATTGAACCTCTTGAGCATTTTTTTAATATATAATCTCTGAGACAAGTTAAGAATACCTCAGCATCTATCATGGTAAATCTATATGCCCAGTACAAATGAGACATCACCAAGATCTTTCATCTCAAAATGTTGTGATAATATTTGCTTTGTCTTATTTAATAGGTTCATGTCATTCTTCCAAGGAGAATATCATTGACATACAATACAAAGATCACATAACTGTCCACATTAATTAAGTAGTAGATACATTGATCTGGTGTATTTTCCTCGAAATCAAGAAAAGTCATGATCTCATCAAATTTGAGATATTATTGTCTAGACATTTTATTCAAATCATATATATGAATCTTTTAATTTTTCCTACTAAGTATTCTTTACTTTTCTCTTGGAAATCATCTTGTTGGTTCATATAAAATAGTTTCCAGTTAATCACCATTCAAGAAAATCATCATGCATCTAATGAAGCTCTAGGTCAAAATAAGCTACTAGTGCCATAACAACTTAAAATGAGTGTTTAATTAAAACAAATAAGAAAATATTCTGCAATCAAAGCATTCTTTCTAAAAATGGCCATTTGCCACCAATATGGTCTTATATCTCTTAACCACCTTTTGAGTGTCCTTTAGTTTTAAAGACCCTTTTATATCTATTAGACTTGCAACTTATAGTTAACTCTATAAAATCTCATAGATTATTATGGAGCATCAAAGCAATCCATCATTTATAGCATTCATCTATTCAAAAGAATTAGTACTTGAAATAACTTCTTTAAAAAAAAACTGGTGAGACCAATTCTATCATTGACATCAAATTTGTGCTCTTGTAAATATATCACACAATCATTAATAGTTCCTAATCTGTGAGTCATTAAGATTTCCTTAAAGGTATTTAATTTACAAGACTTAGTTCTTTTCTACTAACAGAGGAGCATTAAACTCTACAACTTCCACTATCGGTTATATCATGTGTTGTACTAGATCAATTCAGTTTGTTTCAACCAGTGATGATTCTAGTGGAATATTAACTTGTATATCTCTAAGAGATATATTACATGGTCTTTCACTCAAACTATCCTACTAATAAATAAAATGAGGTCCTTTAATAACCTTGGTAGTATAGATCAGACAATAAAATCTATTATTTTTGTAGTCGTTATAACATCCAACAAAGTGACCATCAATAATCTTTAGATTGAATTACCTAATAAATAGATCATATGGCTTCATTTTGGCATTGTAACCCTAAACATGAAAATATTTAAGACTAAGCTTTTCCCACATATGGGCTTTTAAATTCAGAATATACAATGCAATCTTTAAAGCATTGCCCTATACAAAGTTAAGTAAAATTTAATGCACCTACATGCATCTGATCATGTCCAAGAGCATATAATTCAACCTTCTTATGATTCAATCCTATTCGAGCACTTTAGTGCATAAGGTTGTTAGCCTAAAAAATTCGCAATCTTGAAGATATCTTACAAAAGAATCAGAATTTACATCAATTTATCATATCTCTATAACACTCACCACCTTTATCATAACTGACATACTTAATTTTTTTATCATTTTTTTAGTTCAATCTAAACTTTAAATGGCCCAATAGAATTTAAGGATTCTAACTTTTCAGTAGAGATTTTCACCTAACAAAAATTGATTAATCATTAATGAAAATGAAATATCAGTATTCACCCATAATGCTTGGCATTATCCATTTATCTAGATTATTGTGAATTAACTCTGATACATCCAACATTCTGGTCCACTAACTCTAGCAGGGAGTATCTCCCTTAATGCAATCAATACACACATTAAAAAGGATAAATTTAGGTTATGAAAAATCTCTTCTTTTATCAAGTACTTTATCCTTTTGTTGAAATATTACCTAAATACCTATGCCACAACATTGAAGATCTCACAATAATTCTATCCCTTTTATATCTAGTGACAATTATCTGACTAACTCTCTAATTTCCAAATGGCAACTATTTCTATATATTCATCTTGCACTTTTCCACCTTTTTCTGATTCGGCTATTGGCTTTTATCACTTCGCTTCCTCTTTTCCTCTTGTTTCTTAACGCTTATAATAAATTTGTAATACAAATGATTGCACCTCCATCAACCATTTTTTACAATACGTCTCACTAAAGCTAGCATAACATCTAGATTTATTGTAACATGCACTCAAATCAGCTTTTTTACTTCTCAAAATTAGGCTCCTTTGGGTGTGATTTATTTTCATGCTCAACACTCAATCTATATGAAATAAATTGAGCACAAAAATCTTTCAATTTTTCACGTCATCTTCTGCTTGCTATACAGGTCATTTTGCTGAAAGTCTACTCACCCTCTTCGGTATGATATAGTGTCTAAAAAACATCAATTTTAACTAGAAGAAATTCTAAAATATACTAAATTGAATTACTATTTTTTACATCCATTTTCGTGCCTATGAGTGATCATAATAATATATCAATTTCACGATATGCTTACTAATTCTATTAACACTATCCTAAACAGTTTTATCTAATAACGAGAGGTAATATCCTTTTTAACTTTACCAAACTTTACAAACTTATTAATTACAAAATTCATGATCACTTTGGCATTTAAAGAGTCAGCAATGCCTTTCTTGATGGTCTTATCTTTAATATATATCATAATTATCAAGTACACTTTATTAGAATGAGCTAACTTTCCATGAAGAATCCTTGCATAGCAGTAAAGTCATCATCTATCTTTGACTCTCCTTGTCTCTTTGCCAAATATGAAATTTGATGATTGTCAAATATGATATCATCAATTTAGCTCATATATCTTCTACTCAATTCAGTTCTCATAATTGGTCTCATTTATTGTTTTCATGGTAATCAATTGTATAGGTAACAAAAGATTAAGGAAATAACAATTTATAAAATTTATCATGAATTTCCAAAATTGCATATTCATAGTAGTCATACTATAATATTTCCTCAACAACTATGAAATTTCAAACAATATTATATTATAGAACCTAACACCGATGGGGCATTTAAGATTTCATAACATAACATAAATACTAAATGCTATATTCCTAAAACCTAATATCGATCAGGTATTTAAAATTTTAAAAACATAATAAGCAATCCTAACACTCACATTATAACTAACAAACTATGTTAATAATATTACACTGATAGGGCATATATATAACTAATATAACACTTTCCTATATACAATTCCAAAATTTAATTACAGGAAAATTTCATGCAACTGGTTCCTTGATAGGTGAGTATACAATTGAATAAAATTTCATAGCATAATATGGGCAAAATTGATTCTTACATAATTTTACAAATTTACACACAATAATCCAAAAAATATTCAAATGTGTAACAGCATCAAATCAGCCCACGAAAATTATATACAATACTATAATATCTAAGAATCATACAATAAATTTTTTATATCCAAAAAACACGGAATTAATTCTCAAATAAATAGGACAATAATTACATAAAATAATTTTATTTCCACAAAATTCTAAAAAAATTATAAATAGTAGTCCAGTCCAGTATGTAATAGACAAATAACAAAATTTTCAAGCCTAAATAATATCAAATAATTATTCAAATAAATTAAAAAAAATAAAATATTTTTATTTTCAGAAAAATCTAAAAAAATTATCACAAATAGTGCTTAAAGAATGGAGCATGGTAGTATAATTTTTATTATCATCTACCAACTCAACACACCACTAACATAATTAGCCAATTATATCATCAGATTCAACCTAGTTTAGAAACTCATTCAATTTAGCTATATTTTAAACAATTTTTGTATAGGTTTCTTTGTCCAAATTTATCTAAAACTAATCCCTTTATCAATTTCACAAAATCATTGAAAAAATCAATGCAATTTTAGGAGGAAAAGTATTAAACCTCTATTGGGTTACTTGAATGGAAAATTTTTTAAATTGATACTACTTATGTTCGAAATTTTAGAAATTAATTGAAGGTTTTTATTTGTTTAATTATTCTAGTATAGAATTATGAATCAATTTGAACAAATCTCAAATAATTAGGTCAAATTATATAAAAACATTCTTCCGATAACAAAAAAAAAAGAATTTCAAAAAATTTCAATTTTGAACAATACTTGTTTAAATTAAATTGTGCATTCTGCACATCAGATACTCTTAAAATCAAATCATAAATTAATTTGAAAAATATTCCTTTAAATTATTTGAATTTAAGAAATCAAATTTTTTGAAAAAAAACTAAATTAATTCAATTGATGATTCCATTTCAAAATTCATAAAGTTCGTAATCAATTTATGTAATTAAACAATATAAAAGAGGCAAAAAAAAATTTAATGTTTAATCCATAATTTTCCTCATCATATATTATGGATTTTTAACAATTTAATCACATAAAATTATTAAACAAAAAAATTACACAAATTTAAACTTTTGTAACATGAAAGGAAAAATTTGACTCTAATACTAATTATAAAAAAAAGGATATATTAAAATAGTTAAATCAAGAGATCTATTAAATTATGTTACAATATATCAAGTTTGTGTATATAAATTTAATTAAAAATAATGAAATCGTATTTGATATTATGTGAAAATCCATTATAGCAAAATACTCCTTAGTAGGTTGAATCCATGATAGCAAAGTACTCATTAGTAGGTTGACTTCTTATAATCCTAATAGAAAAAAAGAAGAGAACACTATATTTGAAAACTCAATGGCGTAATTACAGCTCTATTAAAATATAAGTAGAGACTTACCTTGTTGTAATTTTATTGGGCCTCATTAACCTAGTGATAAGTTTCATATCACTAAAGTTCGTAAATGGCCTAAATGTCATTACAAGTTTAATAATTTGATTATATAATTAATTGATTCATAATAATTAATTGTTGTAATATTCATTTAATTCAATAACATGTAATTTAATTAAACTATGACAATCCACATAAAAAAATTCCCAACATTTTCTTTCCTCTTATTATTAGACTCTAGTTCTTTATAAGCCTCTTGTGCGTGAAAAAAATATAAAATAAAATTAAGGAGTAAGGGGCATTCTAGTTTTTATATATATATATATATATATATATTTATCTCAAAAATAGTAAAAGACAAAAACGTACAAAAATGGGTTTAATTATGAATTGAAATTCCTAAACTTATGGCTCTCTTCTGGTAAATTAAAATTTCTTCTGGAACATAATCTTCGTGGTCACTGTTCTATTTTCTTTCTTGTGATGTCAGTCTCATTCTTAATTAAATTGAGCACTACAACCTAATTTAATTACGCTGCGTACTTTATCGAAAAGGTCCATACTTTCCCTATATTCATCCTCTCAAATTTTTATTATTTTTCTAGTAAATTGAATATATATATATATATATATAAGATTTTCAATAGATTCTATCGCAAAAAAGAAAAAAAAAGGATTCTCAATTTCTCTATAAGTAAAAATTTCATATTTATTTCATTCAACACATATGAAAAGATGAAAGAAAGAGGAAAACAAATGTTAATTCATAATTTCTTCATCATCCATTCTTTATCATTTTGATTTAAATCATTTTAAAAAATCATGACACCTTCAGATAATTATGCTTGCTATAATTTTAAAACCATACACTAATTTGATTTAAATTAATTTCATATTTTAAAGAATTTTATTATCAATATAATTCATAATAATTTATTTGTTTATACTCAATTAAATTTTTTTATTGATTTATTAATTAAATTTTTAGTTAATTTATTAATTATATAAAAATATTACACGGATAGTTTTATCACGTATTCATCGCTTCTATTTTAACAAAACAATTATCCCATAAAAAAAATCTGCTAACAATTCTAATAAAATATTGACAAGGGAGTTTATTCTACATTTGGACTTTTGATCTGCTAGTTCTAGTGTTTAAATTTCCAAATTCTATGGTAATGCAACAAAAATTGGCTGTCTTTTTCCTTTTGGTTATAAAAGGGCCTTCCTTTTATATGTACCAATAAATTATTAAAAGTCCTTTATTTCTGACCAAAGGAAACTGATAATTAAAAGAAAAGAGCAAAAGGAAATTCCAATAAAATGAGTTATTTCCGAACTAGAAAGGTCCCTTTTGATGTGAAGTACCAACCAATATTAAATAACTGTCCTACAAACAAAAGGGTGACTCTGGGTATCATCTCACACGGAATTAGAATCTCAGAGTACAAGATTTATTGTGAGATAATTGTGTTGTGTAATTAAAATTTTTTTTGCACAAAGA
>JANHAO010030088.1:0-10230 GCA_026873985.1 Saraca asoca | reverse complement strand
ATGGATACAATGATTAAGGGCCCAAGCCCAAAGTCTCACACACTGGAGAGAAGTAGGGCAAGTATCAAGAGCTGTTTTATGGAACTGATCAATCCGTCTGTAGATGGGTTTGGATGGACTCGACCCAAAAGGATCGGATCAGATAGATTAATAAAATTAACAAATCTTCTTAATAAAATTTATATATATATCTATTTTAATAATTATTATTTATTTAAATTATTAATAACTAATTTTTAATTTATTTTTTTTGATTTTATTACTATTAAATTATTAAATTTTTAATTTAATTTTTAAACCATCAAATAATATTTTGATTTCAAATTTTTAATATTTAAATTATTTATTTATTTAAGTAAAGAAATTTTAGTGTTTTAATATTATTGAAATGATTTTCAACCTAGAATTTATTATGGGCATTTCTGAAACTCTACAAATGAACTGGCAAAAGCCCAATAAATAAGTCCGATTAGATGAAGCCCAATTCATCCAAGATTGAGATTGTTAAACAAAAGCATCAGATCGCCAATTGTAAGATCAAAACAAAGGCTAAGGCAGAAGCTCCAGGTTGATCGATAATGAGCTTCAGCTCGCTGGTCAAAGTATACCACCTCAACTATCTTCTAGAAGGCACACCGAGGTCACGAGAACTAACCGACAGGTCATTTAGCGTGAACTTAGATCATCAAACAAGCAGTCTCATGCATGGGTATAAAATGCCAAAGTCTAGTCAGATGCTAAAGGCACATACTTCCAACTGACAGATTAACCCACAAAAATCAACAGTGAGTTGCCTAACATTTATTGTTCGATGCGACGGAAAAGATAAATTTATAATTTATCAAATTACATTTGTAACCCCCTGCCTTTATAAATAGGGGATAAGCATGTTGTACAAAGGGGGGCCAATCTTGGACTAAGAAGGCAACTTATACAGAGGGAATACTCTGTAAAATATAGAGAAATTATACACTGTACACTCAAATATTCTGATAAATAATACTACCGTAGACGTAGGAATCGGCAACTGACTTTGGTCAAGTCATGTTAAAAATCCTTGGTGTTCATCTTCCTCTTACTCACTTCATCTCCCTCTCTCTTTATCTCTCTTACACATCAACCGGAATCACAGTTTAAGATTATAGGAACTTTTCTGGTTAACAAAATTTGAGCTTACTAAATTTCACCATCAACAAGAATCTTTGATTGATCAATTACCAAAATCAACCGTCAATATTTTGGCGCTAGAAGGAGAGCCTCATTTGCACTCTGGTTGATTTTTCCTCCAATTATCACGATAAAAGGAAGAGCCATCAGAAATCCAAACGCTCCAATTGGCCAACCGGAAGGTCATATGGTACGGGAGCAGGAACTAGTTTTCTCTGTGGCAGACACATCCACCGTTGAAGCCATCATTGGCTTGCCCCCCGCGGCCCACTGCCAACTTGCTATTATTATCTTTGAAATTGATGAAATGCAAACGTGGTGCCAACGTCAGCAAACGTTAGAAAATACAGTGAACGAGCTAAATAAGGCAGTCATGGTGCTGATGTAAGCATAAACCCTGATCGCATGAAAGCAGGTTAAGGTCACTACACCTAGAGAAGAACTCCGGTGCCCTGATTCAGCTCACTCCTTCCACTTACAAACAAGATTGGAGGTTCATTGAACTTATGAAAACTATGAGGGTTCACGACGTGAGAGCTCACGTCAAGTAAAAGACTTGATAGGTCCAGCCAGGGACATACCTCAGGTCGCTACTCCCAAAGAGGTAAAAAGAGCCACAAACTTCCAGCCAGAAATCTAAGACACAAGATTTGGTGGTAGAAGAATTGCTCCAGAGGGTAAAATAATTAGAAGAACACCCTCGAGCTTAGAATAGCCAGGACCATTATGGGGAGAGGACTCCAATCACTAGAAAGATAGAGACATAGCCTCTCTTTCACAAATTTAAAATCCCCACAATCTCACAATACAATGGAACAGTGATCCATGTGAGCATCTAAATGTATTTAATATATAAATAGATATTCAGACAGCCAATCCATTGGTCAAATGTCAGGTCTTCCCAGCCACTCTTGGAGATATAACTCGGATGTGATTCAGAAGTCTCTTAGCTCGCAGCAGTCACAGTTAGGATGAGTGCTAGAAAAAATTCATCAACCAATATAAGGCACTGAAAAGATAACTTGCACCATCCTATCACCTCACAATGATCTTTCAGCAAAAAAATAAATTGCTAAGAGACTACATCACTTGATTTAGACACAAGGTCAACAGTATGGAAAGTCCATCCAATGAGAGTATCCTAACTGCGATATCAATGGGACTCCGCAAGGATGGAAAACTATATAAGAGAATGTACAAATCTCTAGTCAGTGACCTAAACGAGTTTTATGAACAAGTTGTTAAACAGATCAGGTGGGAAAAGACCATTGACATAACGAAGTCTAGACAGAAGGACGAAGTGAGCAGCTTCATCCAAAATAAGAAGAGGAGCAATGAAAGTCAGAATGACAACTCCAACAATCAGATTGCAAAGAAGTCTAGGAATGAGTGACCTCAGCATCAAGTTCACCATAACAAGTACAACGTCCTATCAGATGCTCAGGATAGTATCTTTGCAATAGAGAAAGGGTAAAGAGGACTTCGGGACACCTAATCCCATAAGAAGTCCTCTCTGGTGTAGAGACACAACAAGTCTTGTGCCTCTCATAATAAGGTCGAACATAATACCTCAGAATGCTGAGTACTCAAAGATGCAATTAAAGATCTGATTAGGAGAGGTCGATCAAAAAATTATGTGATGTAACTTATGGAGCAGCAATCTCAATAATTCCAACAGGCTCCTAATCAAAAGCAGATGCTCACAATGAGGACTATATTTTAATTATGTTACCCAAAAATTAATGGAAACACCTCAAATTTTTGTCTAATAATCTTCAAATAAATTTTCAATAATGTGTTTTATAGGAAACAAGCTACTCTTAGCATTGACAAAGTCACAGCGAGCTTTTGCCTGATCCAGAAGTGAGCTTTCGCCTTTCTAATCTGGAAGTGAGTTCTTGTCCCCCATAATTCATTACCAACCGGTGATCTAAGCCAGTTAAGGCATTAAGATGCTAAAATTCATTGCCTGTTGAGGCATATTCATGCAATATGCCTGAGCAACAAGATTGCTGGTAGGGACACACTTGTACGATCTGCTATTTGCCGAATGCATGCATACGACCTACTTCTTGGCACCGTATGCATGCGATCTACTATCTGGCACAGCTATCATGCAACATACTTCAGTATTCAATTTATGAAAATTAAAGGCGCAACTCTCATACGACCTACTACTTTAAGGCACAACTCTTGTACGACCTACTCATACTAGCTGAGGCATATCCATGCAACCTACCTAGGCACTCAATCTTATGCTAGTTGAGGTCCATCCATGTTAACAATGTGTGACCGTCCATCTATGTTAATAATGTGCAATCTGTTGAGGTTCATTCATGTTAACAATATGCGACCTACCTAGGCACTCAATCTCATGCTATTTAAGGTGTAGCTCTCATGCGACCTACCTGGGTACTTAACTTATTACCAGTTAAAGCACTTCGGTGCTCAAACTCATTATCAATTGAGGCATTCCAGTACTCAAATTCATTACAAATGGAGAAGCATTAATATGACTGATTGGTCATTCAACTCAATATTTTATTTAGCTATGATTTATAGGAATTTATCCAATCAACCTATATATTATCTTCCATGGAATACAGAACATCCAATGTGATATGCTTGGAAAAGTAAGCAAACATGGAAAATTTCACTAAAAACCTCATTCAATAAGGTAGATTTATACATGAAGATTTAAAAGTACAGCTCAGAATAAGCCTATAGCTATCATATCCTAAATGGAAGGCTAAACTATGGTGAGCTGGAAGATCAACAAGCAAGCTAACCGCTTAAGCTTTTCTTTATCCTCCTCCCAAGTTAAAAGCTAATCCCTTAGCTTTATTACCGCAAGGTACTCGGAGAAAGCCAAGTGGTAAACTCACCATGCAAGGAGGCCAAAGGACAAAGCTGAATTCATCAGCTTCACCATGAGAAGGTTATGAAAATCCCTAGGATCCTCAGAGAGGAATTGTCCATGTAAGCTTCCTATACAGTAAGCCACACCTATCTTGTACCACTTCATCAAAGATCTCAGTTATCAGAAACATGAGGGCTCAGCTATGCACCCATCAGATCACCTTGTAGAAAAAGAAGAAGGTTTTTCACACATTATATAGACCAAACTAGTTTTATCGATAAATCTAAAGACTGTCTAGCTATTCTTGATCAAATGGTCTAGCAAAAGTAAGGCTGTCACACCAATAACTGCAAATCATGCGCATTAAATGCATGATCTAATGCATGATAAAGCTGTAAGACAAGAAGTATGAAATGATAACACTGTAGACTGTAAGTGAAGACTTTTGCCAGCAAGCTATAACTCCCAATTTGCAGAACGAACTGAGAGCTGGGAACTAATGTTATGGGTATTTCTGGAACTCTACAAATGGGCTGGCAAAAGCCTAATAAATGCATCTGATTGGATAAAGCCTAGCTCATCTAAGACTGAGATCACTGGATAAAAACACCAGATCACCAGTTATGAGCTCAAGACAAAGGCTAAGGTAGAAGCTCTAGGTCGATTGATAATAAGCTCTAGTTCGCTGATCAAAGTATGCCACCTTAACCATATTTTAGAAGACACACTGAGGTTGTGGGAACTAATCGATAGGTCACCCAATGCGAGTTCAGATTGTTAAACGAGCAATCTCATGCATGGGTATAGAATGCCAAAGTCTAATCAACTGCCAGAGGCACATACTTCCAATCAACAAATTAGCCCCCAAAAATCGACAGTGAGTTATCTAGCATTTATTATCTGATACAATGAAAAAGATAGATTTACAATTTATTAAATTATATTTGTAACCCCCTACCTCTATAAATAAGGGATAAGCATGTTGTATAAAGGGGGCCAATCTTAGATTGAGAGGGCAACTTAGATAGAAAAAATACTCTGCACAATAAGAGAAATTATACACCGTAAACTCAAATATTTTGAGAAATAATACTACCGTGGATGTAGGGGTCGACAATCAACTTTGGTCGAATCATGTTAAAAATCCCTAGTGTTCATCTTGTTGTTACTCACTCCATTTCCCTCTCTTTCTTTCTCTCTTACACATCAACCGGAATCACAGTTTGAGGTTACAAGAACTTTTCTAATTGATGGAATTTGGGCTTATTAAATTTCATCGTTAACAAGAATCTTTGATTGATCGATTACTAAAATTGACCGTCAACAGAATTTAATGATATTTATTTAAATATTAATATTAAAAATAAAAGTTAAAAATATTTTAATGAATTACATTATTCAAAATTTAAATAATTTTAATAATATATCATCTAATTTTTAAATTATAAATCATTTTGATAAATATTATATATTCTTATTTTTTTATGAAAATTGTCTACTTTAAAAAAATTATTTAATAAAATTATCTACACCCAATTTTCATTCTAAATTCATTAATAGATTTCAATTTAAATTATTTTTGTGTTTATTAAATAATTTATATATAATAAATAATTATATTTATATCAAAATAAAATGCTTATTAACAAATTATTAATAAAATTTAATCATGACTTGGTAGATAATATCTATGTAAAAATTATCACATTTTAAATTTTCATGTTATCTTTAAATATCAAATACTAAATTTGATATTTCATAGTTTTTCATTTTGAAATTTTTATCATTTTTGAATACTTATCATAATTTCAATTTAAAAATATTTCTAAAACTTCATAATTCTAAAATGTTTATTTTTTTGAAGATAATATATTAGTTATAATAATATATGAACTCTTATTAATTAAATAATTAAATCTTTTAGCATAAAATAGTTAATTTAAATTTTTTAAATAAAATAATTTATAAATAAATTCACTTGAGTATTAACATATTAAGAAAATATTTTTCAAAAGATGAAAAAATTCAAATGATAAATTAAATAATTTAAAATATTAATATAATAATTTTATCAAATTGAAAGAAATATAATATTCCTTCATAATTAAAATATATCAATTACATAATCATTCAATAGATAAAAATATAATGGTAATTTAAAAATATTATATTTATAATTTAAATTCATATTACAAATTGCTATCAAATAAAATTATTAATCCTATACATTGCATGAGATACAAGCTAGTATACAAAATAAAAGTTGAGTCTTACAATATATTTTATAAACTCAAACGAATGATTCGTGAACTTTAGGTTTTTTTTTAAATTATTTTTATATAAAAAAATTATTTAAAATCATTTTAAGCTTAAAATGATATTTGTGTATTCAAAAATCACATATTTATAACATTTTTAATGAAAACAATAAAAACAAAAAGCCTATAAAACTTTGACACAGTCAAGAAGTATCACATTTGAAGCATAAATAAACATTACAATGCAAAACAACAATAAATCACAAAATAATATATTTTAATATTAAAAAGCCACACAATATCATGCAACACACATACATCAGATCTAGCATAATTGCATAACCATTAAGAAAGCCACTAAATCAAAAACTTGAAAATAATATATTGAAGCAACTAAAACAACAACACGATCCCAAACTTGCACCCTTTGTTTGTTTGGGTAAATAGGATGGAAGATACTATTCAGCTATGTTTGGTTATGGCAAGAAAATAGGGGAGAAAAGAAATGAAGTGAAAAATCAGATGTGAGACCCATAAGAAAAAAATTTCTTCTCAAACTCGAACAAAAAATAGGTGGAAAAAAGCATTTGCTGCCAATTTCAAATCCTAACTTCAAGGAATAGTTCCAACACAAAGGTGAGACAATATAAATCTGAGACAATATAGTTCAATTTATTGTTTGATTTCCTCTGCAACTCAAGTAATTTGCTTCTTGTTGTGTTTTTTAAGCTAATATAATGTTACTTATCAAAAGAAAAGTAGAAAATCCTTCCTTTCTCTCTCTTTGGTGGGGAAGAATTGTTTTCATTCATTGTTTCTATTGTGGATTTTTGTGATTTATTGTGATGAGGTAGTTTTCTTTTGATTATCTTATTCACTAGCTTTAAATTCAAACTTGTTCCTCTCTTTTTCTCTATCATTCAAAATTTCTACTGAAACTTCAAAGCTACTGATCTAACTCATCAAATTTGTTTTCACCTTTACTTAGCTTTGCCTCATATGAGTTAGCTCAAGACAAGAAGATCGATCTGCATTAATCATCATGATAAGTTTGCTGGGATGAATCGTTTTATATACTTTTGTATTGCCTAGTTGAATTTTTTTGACTAGTTTAGCTACTTCATTGAAGAGTATCATTCAATTTCTGGACATTAAGACATAGACACTCATGCTCAAAATTTAGAAAGAACTTTTTTTCTTTATTTTATGTGTTGTTTTCATTTAGATTTATCTTGTTTCATGTTTTGTTTATTTTTGTTTACTAATTTTTTTTGGTTAGGTTTTTGTTATTCTTAATAAGGCAAGTTAAAATTAGATCTAGTTTAGGTGAAACATATAAGCCTAATTCCTTTGGACCAAAGACCCAATAGACTAGACTTGATTAGGTATATGTTTTAACGGATTTCAATTTTTCAAGTCCTAATCTTTTTTTTTTCCTTTAGATGAACGGAAGAGTCTATAGATTTGAGTCGATTTTAATAACTTTATAAATAACCTATTAAATACAAGATAAATTACTCTCATTTCTCAAAATTTGAGCTAATTACACCCTCCTCCCTTTTTGTTTGGAAAATTCCCAAAATCCACTTCTATCTAATAGAATTTAATGTTTTGAGGTTAAAAATTTTGTGCCCCTTATTAATCTACTTTACCCATGGAAGATAAAGAATCCAAGAGCTTGCAAGTTTAATCAGTGTTGTGCAGTGGTTGGTGTCTGGTTGAAGTCCCTCTAGCTACTCAAAATTAGTGGTGCTACCGCTAGTAGCTAAACATCATGAGTGAAGGTTGAAGTGGCAAAATCGCAGCTCAAGTGTAGCTTATTTTTGTCCAAAGATTCTTGCCCAACAACAAACAATGGAGTAGAAGGCAAAGGTGAGGGGGTTGTTCCAATGAGAAAAGGGATAAAGAAGAAGGTTGCTAACATTAGTTTCCTGGGACTGTTTTTCTTTATCTTTTGGTTTCTCTGGTGAATGTTAATTATATATGAGGGTGCAAGATTTTTTAGTGGACAAATTGGTGTTTTTGACAAAAAAAAGTTATAAGATAAGTCAGAAACTAGAAGTGTTTAAATAGCAAGACCCACAACTTAGATATGATTAAGATAAGTTTATGTATTTGAACAATTCCAATTAGCCTTTTCTTGTTGCTAGTGTGTGCTAGGTAAGTGGTCGTATAGTGCAATGGGGCGTGAGACAGTATGATTGGGTAGAAAGCGAAGGATGAGGATGGTTAGAGGAGCTATCGACACTGGTGAAGAGGAAAAGAGGATCGAAGAAGGAACAAGATAGGAGAGAGAAAGACAAAAGAAGATTTTGGAGAAGAATAAAGATAAGAGGGAAAAGAAATAAAAGGGGAAAGAATTGAGTATTAATATTGCACTAATTAATTAAATTGTGGATATGCCAAAAAAATTAAACTACATCATTAAATTGTTTAAAATAAAAAAAGTATGTTCTAAAAATAAATTATTTACATATTCAAGTATTTTTTTAATCATTTAAATAATATGTTTTTCATTGTTTTGCACAATTAATTTTTAATTTTATTTTATCATTTATTATTTTTTTATTTTAGTAGTAAAAGTAATCATATCAATTTAATTATATGTTTCTTTTTACATTGCCCAGTCAATTTGATTTTTTTAGTGGTATAATTAACCATATCAATTAAATTATATCTATCTTATTATATTGCATAGTCATTTGATTTTATTAGTAGTATAATTAATCATATCAATTAAATTATATATTTATTATTTTTTATGATAAAATTTGGTTCAGTAACCCCAAATCTTAGTCAACCAGAACAATTTTTAAACCCCAAACTGCAGACTGATTGGATTAGTGAGAGATAAGGAAAATGAAGAGGAAGAACAGCAAAGGCTAAAAGGATTTTTTAATATAGTTCGGCTAAAGTCTGTTCATTGACCCCTACGCCCATGGATGATGTTATTGCTGAAAAAATATTTGCTGTGTATAATATTTTTATAGAGATTTCTCTCTAGCGAACCCTCCCGACTTTCAGAACTCTCTCATCTCTTTTACAATGAATCTTTCCCTATTTTTTTCCATTTGTTTGTGCTATTACACAGAGTCCTATAAATATATAAGTTACTCCTACAAGTCAACTTTTGCAGGTTCTTTGTTAGTTAGCCCCTGTAGGCTGTTTGTGCAATCAACAAGTTTTGATTGATTCCTATAATAGCTTCACTCTTACTTGGACCGGGCATTTATTAGTTGGGCCTTATTTGTTGGGCTTTCCCCAGTCCATTTATCATAATACCAAAAAATACACATAATAGTTATTATATTGTACAATCAATTTTTAATTTAATTTTATTATTTAATTAATCATGAGTTGTATTATAATAACTAAAGTATGGCATGATTGCAAATAATTTTTGAGTTAACTTAAAAAATTTTATAAACACTTGTAATTTATATTTCAATGAATAATAATATTTTTTATAATTTTACCATGAATGGTTTTTCATATATATCTTCCAATGACTTTGTAATTGACAAGGAAAAAAGGCTTTGTAAATTACCAAATTATAAAAGGAAAAAAACGAAGACTACTGAAGAACAAAATTATTTTAAAAAATTAGAGGAAGAAAATAAAAAACATTCAAAACTAACTTTCGTTAGTTAAACTAATGGAATGTTATGATAAAGGCATATTTGATCCAAATCTTAAGAGAGGGGAGAGTAATTTATTCTTACAAGAATGATTTTATGATTTCATACCTCCAACGCCAGTGGTCAAACTATTGAGGCCGGTTGATGCACTATAAATATTATTTTTCCAAAAAAAATTATCATTTAAAGAACCAATGCCAAATAAGATTCCTAAAAAAAATGAAAAAGTTTTTATTATAAGAAATCATTCCAGGTTTAGCTCATGAAAATAATTTTTTTACACATGTTTTTTAAAGAAAATGATTCA
>JANHAO010030087.1:0-10230 GCA_026873985.1 Saraca asoca | reverse complement strand
TTATTAACATATTAAAATAAATTAATTTTATATTAATATTTAATTTTTTAAGGATAATTTAATCTTTCTATTTATATTATCTTTCCATTCTTTTAAACAGTGGAATATTACATTATCTCAATTATTTTCATCACATAGTAAATAAAGTAATAGATTTTCATTCTTCTTTTTAATATCACTTCCTTTCCTCTTTCTATTCCCACTAACATTCATTCCACCCAGTTAAATATGCAATTATGGAAAAGAGAAGGAATTAGTAGAGGTTGTCTCAAAGCATTAAACAATTAATATTATTATAAAAGTATTTTGATATCCTTTTCATTATATTATTTCAAAAATTCAAAATTAATCTTTAGGTCTACAAGAAAGAGTGAATGATGCTAATTTCGACAAAAATGTGTAGAGATTAACAATCCCTTATATAAACAAATTCTTCTCCTCTTCTAAACCCGTTCTCCCTATTTGCTTAAGAAAAAAAAAAGGAAAAAAGAAGTTGATCTCAAGAATTTGAGCCACTCATGAAGAAGGAAAAAGAAGAAAATAAAAGCAAATACATTATTAAGCATGTATAATACATCAAGATACAGCAGCCAGTACGATTTATTAAAACTCCAATGACATAATTGCTCCAAAATGGCTAATAAGAAGCATCAATATTCATCTCAGAATCCTAGACTTTATTGTTAAGGATAATTGCGTTACATATTTAATTTTTCTTCTCCAACAATTGATCCTCACTTCCATTTCTTGCCATGCTTGAACTTGCCATGCATTCCATAGCCATAATGCCTCCCAAATTTGCCATGCTTAAACTTTCCATGAGGATAGTAGCCACCACCGTATCCGAGATGATGATGACCATGAGCCATATGGTGGCCGCCGTATGCACCAGCTGCCGCCGCAACCCCGGGTGCAATCATTGCTCCAAGTCCACCTGCATGTCCTGGAAACATAGGGAAGAGTTAATAAAATATACTATAGTGCATTTTGCAGCTCTATCCTCATTCATCCAAAGTTTTTAAAATCTGTCAAGGTTTGAGCAAGCAATTTGGTCTCAGTAGAGAGGTGCAATATCAAATCTGTTTGTTTTGATTATAATACTTGCAAGTAAATACAAATTCCAGGGGAAGTACTAATACAAAAAAATAAGGGAGATTCATCAGTACATGCTCAAGACTGTGTATACAATTTTTATATTTTTTTGCATAAAAATTGCAATTTATAGGTTTTTTATTGTAATATATAAATAAAAATTTGTAACATCATCAACTGAATTTGTAAGACAAAAATATTTACATTTTTTTGAATTTTTATAAAAAGAATTATTTATTAAAAAATATGAAAAATTTTACAATTTTTGCAAGAAATCCACCTGTGTGTATATTAGCGTATACCAACCGGAGCATTACCCCCATGTTTTCAAAATTTTCTGAACAAAAAGTTAAGTTTATAATTTTTATCAAAAATATTACACTTTTCAAAATTTTTTCTTTTAAAGTGTATTTTTTTTATAGATTTTATATGAAATAAAGGTACAGTTACAATTCTATCATTTAAAATTGTAATATAAAAACTTTCAAAAATTGACATAACTTTTTGTGAAAATTTCTAATACATATATATATATATTATTAAGTTTGGAAGTTCCTATGCATCTTTTTTCTCCGAGGAAGCAAACAAAGGGGAAAAATAAAAACGAATTAAGAGAACATTTTTCTTGACCTAAAGAGTCTATTGAGGACTGCGAACGTTCCAATTACACTACAAGCAATAAAACCCTTTCATGTGATGAGCTGAGATAGCTGATGATACCTGAATGATAAGGATAGGAAGCGCCTGAATAGCCATGCGGCGGAGGATAAGCTGACGGATAACCGGAAGGTGGATAACCGGAAGCCGGATAACCGGATCCTGGATATCCGGGTGGTGGGTAGGCTGTCGGAGGACAGCTTCCTGCCGGTGGATATCCTGGTGCTTGGTATGATCCAGGTGGAGGAGGATAGGGTGAACCATAGATACACCTGTCTTTTCCACCACCCATTTTGGCTTCAACTTCCACTTGAAGCTAGCCTAATGGCAAGAAATGCGGCAGAAGAACAATTGGATCAAAACTCACATGTATTGTAGCACGATCAAGCCAAAAGGATGGAGAAGAAATTGATCAGAAAATAAAGAAATATACCAACAAATTTATTCAAACTAAAACCATGAAAAAAAAAAAGAAAATGAAGAACAGATGCCTATGATCCCACAAACGTAGAAATTTAACAAAAAAATAAGAAACATAACATATATATAAATCGAACCAAACTGAAAGTAGGAACCATAATTGATGCAAGAAAAAACACAGATTGAAAGAAAAAATAATAAATTGCTAGTTTCTTTCTTACTCAGCTGGGTTCTTGGAAAGTGAGACACCGTTTACTCTCCAATCTTGCTGTGTGGTGTGTTGTGTTGTGAACTTATGATCATTTTATCATATTCTTATTCTTATACTTTTTGTTTTGTTTGATTTAATATCAAGCGTTGCCATTACGCGTCCTCTTTTTTGTATTCTCGGCGCAACACGGAGAGTATTGGATTCTCATTCGATGGCATACAAGAAGATATGGTCATATATGATTAAAATGAGGGGACTTCTTTGGTGTAAACCGGTAAGAGTGCGTATCTATGTATCCTTCTAGAAACTATTAGTTTTTTATATTCCTTTGAACTTTTATTTTTTAAAAAAAAAATATAAAAACTCCCTTCAATTTTAAGGCGCTGGACTTTGTCCAATTAATTTTAAAAAGTTGAAACTTATATATCAAAGATTGAACCCCTTTTTTCATCCCTGTAAAATTTAATTTTTCCTACTATAATTTCTGTGGAATTCAACTTTTTTTTTTCCTTTCGTTTCCATGAACCATTTTTTTTTATCAATTTTGTCTTTATAAAATATTAATATGCCCAATTTCATTCTCAAAAGGACTCAGACAAATTAATCTTCGTACAAACACTAATTAAATAATAAAATTAAAGAAATTAATATTTTACATAAACAAAATCCATAAAAAATATTTTGAGAATAAAAATGAAAAAAATTCATATAAAAAAGAGGGTTTATTTTATATTAAATTATATAAAATTTTAGAACTTAACTCTAGCTTTTCTGGCAATCCAATTCCTGACATGGCGTAAAAATCATCTAACCCCATTGTTCACAAATTTTACTATCTATCTTACGTTATGATATTGTAACCTAGGGCTTTTGATTGGTGTTAGGGTTCACTTGAATTATTTGAAGCAGTCGATTCTTCTACTTTTATGAATGTAGTACTAATTTACTACTATGTTGA
Source organism: Saraca asoca (assembly GCA_026873985.1). Taxonomy (NCBI): domain Eukaryota; kingdom Viridiplantae; phylum Streptophyta; class Magnoliopsida; order Fabales; family Fabaceae; genus Saraca; species Saraca asoca. The sequence goes on along the minus strand of JANHAO010030087.1, from coordinate 6,892 downwards.
TCAGCAGTTGTTGGTACACACAAGTGCACTTGATAGACAGGCATTTCATATATGCATGTATACATACATTTGTAAATAAACCTCACCTACACACCTTGGCTCAATTAGGACCTGCTTTCTAGTTTGATACATTCTCAGCAGGATATACACACATACATATATGTTTACCTAAAGTGCCATGCATAAGTAATTTATAATATAAATTTAGAGACACACATACACAAGTGCACTTATACACACATACATCATAAGTAAAATAAATAGGAGTGTCACTGTAGCAGAGCCAGGGAATTAAGGTTGGCGCTCATTTCAAAAGTTTCATGCTTTCTAGGTTGTATTTCGTGTGATGTAGAAATTTGATTAATTTTTTTATAGTAATTTATAATATAAATTTAGTTTCTAAATTATAATGTATTTAAATATATGCAAACCATCACCATATTTTTAATCTATTAGATAACTATATAATTGATATAATTTATATTAATTGTGAAAGAATACTATATTTCTTTTAATTCGATAAAATTGTTTAAATTAGTTAAATTTATCGTTTGAATATGTTTCATCTTTCTAAAAATGTTTTCTTAATATATTAATGCTTGGGTGAATTTGCTTATAAATCATCTTATTTAAAAATTTAAATCAACTACTTCACACAAAAAAATTAATTATTTAATTAAAAAGAGTTTATGCATGTCCCCAAACTATATTTTTAATTGTATTTGTAGATAGATGTCATAACTAATATATTATCTTTTCAAGAAAATATATAGTTTAAAAAAATTATTTTATGAAGTTTTAGAAATATTTTAAATTGAAATTGTGATAAAACTAAAAAAAATAAAAATTTCAAAAAGAGAAATTATGAAATATCAATTTTAGTATTTGATATTTAAAGATAATGAAAAAAATTTAAAGAGTAGAAATTTTTATATAGATATTATCTATTAAATTAAAATTATATATTACTAATCATGTTAATTATATATAAAATCATTAAATAGGGATAAAAGGTTGAAATGGTGAAATTGTTAGATATCAAAATTTTTATTTGATTTTTAAAGAGTGCTAGAATATTAGATTGATTTATTCCTTATTAAAGATTGTATCAGTTAGCATGATTTCTTCCTACATTAGACCTTTTAGTTTAGCATATTAATAGTATTAGAATTATCTTCTAAATTAGCTATATTTCTTATTTAGCACAAGACTTTTGTGTATAAATAACTTATATAATTCATGTACAATATAGAGAACATAATACAATTCTCTATTCTATTATGTTTCTAAACTTGGTATCAAAAGCCTCAAAGAGCACATTCTTTCTATTATTCCGCTACATCTGCATCGTCTACACTACCACATTGTTGGTTCAAGTAGACCAACTAACCAAACTAGTTTGCAACTTTGACTGACCGATGATTCAGCCAATTTTTAGTTGATTTTTCTAGGTTAGATCGGTACTTAAGGTTTTTGGCTATCCTGAGTTCAAATTTGTAGTTTTTTTTTTTTTTTTGAAATTCTAGGTGTCAGTACATGTTTTGCCTTTTTTCTTGAACTTTCCTTGGTTCCTAGATATTCTTATCTTCTTTGCACCATGGATTCTACTAAGCATATTTCCAAGCTGATAAATGTTGTGTTTGGTGGTCAAATTATGATTTGTGGGCTCAAGAGATGTGCAATTTCTTAAAAGGCAGGATTTTGTGAAGATTGTGATAAGTGAAATTCTAAAACCTACTAAGAAAGATGATAAAGATGAAGAAAAATTCACTGAGCAATTTGAGAAATGGGATGGCAAGAATCATTAGATCTTGACCGGGTTCAACAATACCTATGACAATGTTATTAAATTGGATTTTTACTAGTTTGACACTACAAAAGAAGTATGAGAATTTTTTGGAATCTTGTTATTTGATCTCTGATGATATTCATCCATTTCAGTTATTTCATTAACTTCATTGTATGTAATAACAACTAGGACAAACCATTCATACCTATATTTTTGAATTGCAAGCCTTGTGGGATTAATTAGTTGTTTGTGATCCAGTTTGGTCTAGCACTGAAGCTAATAAAGTATATGCTAATCTTCAAGATCAACAATGTGTCTAGCATCTGCATATGATGCTTAAAGATGAGTTTGAGTCCTTTCACAGTTCTTTACTTCATCATCGTCCTCTGCTTAAACTTGATATTGTAATCAATGATTTAATTTCTGAGGAGACTCATTTGGACACTCTTTGGGTTAAGCAATCACCACCCTATCGATGTGGTTCTTGCTAATTAGTTTTAGATCTCATCTAGTTCTATCATTTAGAACTCATCTAGATCTTTTCAGAAGAACTACTATAATTATTGTAAAAAATATGATCATGTCATCTCTATGTTGTTGACTACAGCATAAGTAGTCTTCTAGACAAGGCATTACATCCCAGCCTACTCATATTGTTATGCCACTATTGAAAAGTCTTTTGAAAGTACCTCTCCTAAATTTTCCATGAGAGATATTCAATCTCTTTTAAAATAACTACAACCAGAATCTAGTAAATTTGCTTTGCAAGCATTATCTATCACACCAGGTACTTCTCCCTCATGGTTTTTTTATTCTATTTGCTATAACCATATGACCTTCAATTCCTCGATTTTTACTTCTAAAACACGACCTATTTATTGCACCAATTGTTCATACTGTCGGTAATTCAATTAAACATGTTCAAAATATAGGAACAATTAACACACCTAAATTGTCTATCTCTAATATTTTAATGTTCCAAAAATTTCCTTGAATCTTTTAACTATTGGTTATTTATGCAAACTTGGTGTTGACATAGATTTGTTAAGTAGTGGTTTTTTGTCCAAGATTCATAGACGATAGAGATCCTTACGACCAAACATAAATTTAGTTGACTGTTTAAGCTTAACTCTCTTCATTTTCCTTCTAAAATTGTTATTACAACCATCACATCTAATATTTGTCATGGTCATTTGGGTCATATTTCAGTTTCTACATTAGGATCTTTAATTTCCAATGGTTGTTTGGATCATGTAAGATTACGAAACCTTGATTGTGTTTCATGTTAACTTTTAAAGTATCTTGCTACACCTTTTTCTAATAGTACTTTGTTTCTTCTACTCCTTTTGACTTGAGTCATTTTGATATTGGGGGACATGCCCCTCATGTTACTCTGGGTAATTCATGTTACTTTGTGATTTTTATTGATGATTATTCTCAATTTAAATGGATTTATTTTATGAGTAATAGATTTAAGTTGCCTTTTATATACTTGAAGTTTGAAAATATGATTTCAACTTAATTTTTTGGTAAAATTAGAATACTTCACATTAATAATGCCATGGAATATAAAGAAACTTCTCTCACCCAATCTTAGAATGGAACAATTGTTCAAAGATCTTGACGTGGAACTTTGCTTTAAAATGGGCATGAAGAAAGAAAACATAAACTTATTTTGATATGGTTTGAGCCTTTTGATGTCCTCATCTTGTCTTGCAATATTTTGAGGAGAAGTTGCTCTTACTACTATTTACACAATCAGTAGCAATCCCTTTCCTATTATTGGTAAAGTTTCTCATGAACATTTGCATAATCATCCTCTAGACTATCGATGCTTAAAGTTTTTGGTAGTGCTTATTTTCTTCTTCTTCAACCTTATGACTTTTGCTCTACTAGCTCATCTCACTTCTTTATGAAGTCTTATTACTGTTGTTGCTATTAAACAATGGAAGTTATTTCAAATTGATGTTAAAAATGCCTTTCTTAATGGGGATTTATCTGAAGAGGTGCACACGCAACCTCCTCTTAGTTATGATCATCTATCTCATAAAGTGTGTCACCTACACAAGGCTTTTTATGGACTCAAGTAAGCACCTCGAGCATGGTTTGTCAAATTTAGCTGCACTATTTCTTTGTTTGGCTTTCAATCTAGTCCTCATGGTCATTCATTGTTTATTCGAAAGATTACTTAGGGATGTACATTACTTCTTCTTTATGTGGATGATATGATTATTACTAGAGATGATTCATAAGGAAGTACCGATCTTAAATCCTTTCTCATTCAATAATTTGGAATGAAGGATCTTAGGCTTTTCAATTTTTTTCTTGGACTTGAGGTTTCATCTAATCATATTGGATATTATTTGTTTCAAGTCAAGTATGCTACTAATCTTGTTTCTCATATAGGTTTTACAGATTCTAAGACTATACACACACTTATGGAGTCTAATCTCAATTTTCAACTAATAATGGTACTTTTCTCAATGATGGCACTTTCTAGCGACAATTAGTTGGTAGTCTTATTTATCTTACTATCACTCGACTGGACATTGCCTATGTAGTCCACATTGTTAGTTAGTTTATGGATGTTTCATGTACCACCCATTTTACTATTGTTCTACATATCATTTGTTATGTCAAAGGGATAGTATTTCATGAGCTTCATTTCATTTCTTGATTTATGAGCTTATTTTAATGCTGCTGGGCTAGTGACCCTACAGATTGCCACTCCACTAGTAGTTGTTGCTTCTTTCTTTGTGATTTACTAATTTCTTGGTGCGTGGGCTTATTTTCTTGTTGTATCTCACTCTTGTACTAAAGTTGCACATAGAGCTCTTGCAAATGTTACTTCTGAACTTTTCTAGTTAAGATGGCTACTTCAAGATATGGGAGTTTCACATTTCTTAACTACATCCCTTCATTGTGATAATCGTAGTGCCATGCAGATTGCCTATAACAACGTCTTTTATGAGCATACTAAGCATATTGAGAATAATTGCCACTTTATGTGTTATCTTGTCCTCCAAGGTGTCACTTGACTCATTTATGTTTCCTTTGCAAATCAAATTACTGACATTTTCACCAAGGTTTACTCTCTTAACTAGTTGCATGATCTAGTTTCCAAACTCTAGATAGCAGATCTTCTACCACATTGAGTTTGAAGGGATGTTAAAATATTAGATTGATTTATTTCCTATTATAGATTGTATCAATTAGCATGACTTTCTCCTACATTAAAGCTCTTAATTTAGCATATTAAAAGCTTTAGAATTATCTCTTTAATTAGCTATCTCCCTTATTTAGCATAGGACTTTGTGTATAAATAGCTTGTATAATTCATATACAATATAAACAATAGAATACAATTCTCTATTCTATTATGTAACTAAGAGAATGTATAAGTTTATGGAGTATGAAGTTTTAGATAGGAACTATCTACTAAAACAAATTGGGATATTTTTAATCATGTATTCATAAGTCTCACCATATGATTATCTTTAATAAACTAAATGCAGATCGATTTCTAGTTCACTTGATCATTGAATTACAATATTATCTTTTTATTTCATAAAAATAAATATTGTATCATAAAAAAATAAAAATTATAATTAATAATTATTAAGTTATTATTGCTAAATTAACTCTTGTAATAGGCTCAAACCTTACACACATGCTTAATTAGTGTTTTACTACTATGACTTATAAGGTGTTGTTAAATGATGCTTCCACCTCTATCGTAACTCCTTTATGTGGTATACGTCAGGAGACCCTTTATCCCCTACCTCTTCCTTCTTTGTAGCAATATCCTATCCTATATGTTGTTGAATATTGAACATCACAAACAGATTCAAGGAGTGAGGATCTAAGAGGAGCCCCCTCGATGCCCTATCTAATGTATGCTAATGATGTTTTACTCTCTTTCAAGGTTACTCCTGGCGCCTGCCATGTTGTTAAGAGGATCCAATACCTATATGCTAAGTTGGATAGCCAGGAGATCAATTGTGTTAAATCTCACATTATTTGCAATCCCAACTTTAATCTAGCTTTGAAAGATTCTTTGGTTGCTACTTTTGGAATTCCAATCATAAATAGTGTAGGAAGGTATCATGGAATTGATTTGGATCATCTTATTGTGCTAGACATGCTGATGAGGCTATTTTGTAGAAAATTTTGAATAAGTTGAATGGTTGGAAAGGGGCTCTATTATCCCAGGTTGGTAGGTTCACCCTCATCCAAACCACTATTAATGTTTTAGCTACTTATCAGCTATCGTACATTCATCTTAATCACTCTTATGCCTTAAAAGTGGATGTTGCTATGTCAAGATTTTGGTGGGATCATCAGAATCAATCCAAACACCCTTGTATTAAGGCATGATTTACTTTATGTGATCCTAAATCCTATGGAGGCCTAGGGTTTAAACCTAGCTATCTCTTTGGTTAATCAAGCCTTATTGGCTAAGTAGTCTTGGAGAGTGATCCACCATCCCTACACTACAAGAAAAATAAGATTTTCCAATAGAATATTTTAATGGATTAGAATCCGTAGGAATATTTCAACGGATATTCTTACGGAAGGTGGTTTGTAGGACATTCCATAGAACATTCCAACAGATGGTCATTCTATTGGAATAGTTCATAGGAAATTCCGTTGGAGAAAATCTTCCAACGGACATTGTAATGAACATGTCCTTTAGAATAGCCAAAAACTAAAACACTCCGTTTTTATTTTTTTTTTCAAAAAAAATGTATTTCCAATGAGCATTCCAACGGATTGTTCAGTTGGAATAAAAAAATTCAAAATGCACCGTTTTGTTAAACAGTAATTGACTTGCATTTGTTCAATTTCCAATGGACATTTCCGTTGGAATATCCGTTAGAATCCTCTTCCCCTTTTCTCACCTATTTACTCTGTTCCCTTCGATATCCTCAGCTTACCTCACTTTTTTACTTTCATTTTAAAAACTATACATAAACAATGTAGAAAATATAGTCTAAAAACATTGTTTATGTATATTTTCTCTGATAAAGCAGCTAGCTTGCTGCAACAAAACCACCAGAAACAAAACCCTTCGTGTTCTTCTCAAAACATGGCTTCCCTCAC
>JANHAO010030086.1:0-10232 GCA_026873985.1 Saraca asoca | reverse complement strand
TCCTCCCTTATAAGGACCTTTCCCCGTCCAGACATAGTCGATGTGGGATGCTAGCCACTGTGGGATGCTGGGGCATAACTCCTTATATCCCCCCGACCCAGCGCCCCCCACGACCCATCGACCAGAGGCCTAACCCGGCTTTGATACCACTATAAGGTCCCAACAGATATTGTCCGCTCTGGCCCAACACCTTGGGCCTCACGATTTTAAAACGCATCTGTAAGGTGAGGACATTCCTCCCTTATAAGGACCTTTCCCCGTCCAGACATAGTCGATGTGGGATGCTGGGGCGTAACTCCTTACATATGCATCATCAAGGAAGACTTGAGAACAGAGTTTATCATTCAATAGATGGAATTGAAGTTCCATGAATCTGGAATGTAGAACCTTTGCACCTATATTTTTAGTGAATTTAAGCTCGACCTTCTAATCCTGGTCAGAAGAGCTAGAGCTAAGACTCGTGCCCTTTGAGCAACAAGATTGCTGTGTCGTGACCTGCCTGAGTAACAAAATTGTTGGCACTTGCTTAAGCAACAAGATTGCTGGTTAAAGTGCATGCATGCGACCTACTACTTGGCACCGCATGCAACCAACTACTCAGCACTGTATGTGACTAACTATTCGGCATCACATATGACCTACTATTCAACACCGTATATGATTAACTATTTAGCACTGCATATGACCTACTATTCGACACTACATATGACCTACTATTTGACATCATATGCAACCTAAGACTTGGCACCGCGTGTGACCTACTATTTAGCATCGCATGTGACCTACTATTTAACAGTGCATTCATGTGACCTACTACTTGGCACTATATGTGACCTACTATTCGGTACCGCATACGACCAATTACTCGGCATCATATGCAACCTATCATATGCAACCTACCATTCAACATTGCATATGACTAACTACTCGACACCGTATGTGACCTATTATTTAGCACCGCATATGACTAACTACTTGGCGTTGCCTGCGACCTACCCAGACAACTAGATTGCTAGCTAAAGCATGACATACCTGGGCAATCAGATTATTAGCTAAAGCACGACCTATCGGGCAACAAGATTGCTAGCTGAGGTGTATCTCCACAATTTACTGGACACTCGACTCGTGCTATTTGAGGTGCATCCATGCAACCTATCGAGTATTCAACTCATCAAAAACCTCATTCATAGAGATAAATGTACATATGAACTTTTGAGAGATGAAAATCAGAATTACAGAAGTCTAAATGATGGCATGGCAGATCGAGCTTTTACTAGTAAATTGCAGCTTCCAGTCTATAGATCGCATTGAGAGTTGGGGGGTAAATTTTATGTGTATTTTTCAGACCACACAAATGGACTCGTAAAAGCAAAATGGATAAGTCCAGCTGATAAAGGCCCTAACTCATCCAGGATTGAGGCCATTGGACCAAGACATCAGGTCATCAAATGCGAGCTTAGGTCACTGGTCAATACAGGTCAAAGCAACAACTTCAAGTCGTTGAGAGCAAAGCTCAGCTCGTAGTTCGAAGCATGTATCCCCAACCATCAATCCAGGAAAATTTATTCAGTTTCCTATCTTAATGGGAATTCGTTATAACTATCAATCCTTATTTATTATGTAATCCTAATCAAGTCATGATACTTATTGGTATTTGAATTACATTCAAACTATAATGCCCCAACCACTATAAATAGGGGTTAAAATTATTATACAAGGTATATACAATAGATACAATAGATATACATTCAATCATCAGATATAAAACACTTAGCAAAGAGTAATAAAAGCTGTGGATGTAGGGGTCAAATTGACTTTAGCTAAACCACATTAAAATTTTTTGGTATCTCCCTGTTCTTCCTCTCTATCTCTTTTTCTTTTTACATTCAATCTACAGTTTAGGGTTCTAAACTTGGGTTGACCGGATTCGACCATCAACAATTCCTATATAATTCCAATTTTATGCATATAAACATGCAAAATTTCTATAATAACTAAACAATATCAAATAATTTTGGAAAAATGCTATATTATAGTTCAATATATAGGAATCACATAGTAAAATTTTTAGGTCTAAAAAAATCAAATTGACACTTAAATAAATTGAAAAAAATTAAATAAAAAATTTTTATTTGCAAAAAAATTTGAAAAAAAATGTAAAAAAATACAAGCTCGAAGAATAGAGTGCATTGGTGCAACCAACATCATTATAGATTGTCAACAAGATGGTGTATGGCCCACATGTTGGGGATGTGCATGGGTGAGTGCGTCACAACCAACAACCATCATCTTCACCCAATTTCTATTGTTTCAAGTCTATATGACTTGCATGTCATCTTGTTTCAAAAACAACCATTTTCAAGCTGTTTTCTCCCAATTTTTTTTATGAGTTTTGTTTCTAAAACTATTCTAAAGCTAACCCATACTCTATTTTGAAGAAAAACTGAAAAATTATACTTCGATTTTGCACAAGAACAACCAAACCCTATCTTATTCAAAAAATTTCTTCAAGTTAACCAATTCAATAGGTTTCTAATCAAATTGATCTAGGGATTTTATTCCTTACACAATTATAAAACTATCCTAAGCATCAATTTTATGAAACCATCATTTATTGTGTTTAATTTGATAAATCCCCTTTCTAGAAAAACCTAAAAGGTTTGTCTGTGGCTTCCAAATAAAAATCAAGTAAAATACACACAGTTTCCCAAAATTAATATGTGCTAATTATTCATATAACTTAAAAAAATTAGTCTAATGAAAAATTTTATAAATATATGGCTATAAGACACTGAATTAATATAAAATTGCTTATAACATCTAAATTTTATGAATATATAACAACAAAAATTATCTGGTTATAATCATACAAATTTTAGAATAAATTCACACAAAATTCAGCTGCATAATATGATTAATCAGATTTTGATACCAATTGTAGGAAAACATAATTAAATTGGTCAATTAATCATGTTATGAGCATGAATTTGTATCAATTAAAATATGTAAAATAAAGGAGATCAAAACAAATTTGTTACTTGGATTTTCATGAGAATCCATCACACAAAATCTCAAATTGATCTCCATTTCTGATCACTGATTTCCACAGTAGTAATCTCAGATATCTTTAGTTGTTTGGTTCTTTATCATTGATATCAATGCATTGTTCTCTTTACAAGGTCTAAATCTCTTTTTACTTATTTGTTAAGGAGAAAGAATTCTACTACTAGATGAGGTTAGTAGTTGGAGAGATTAGGGTAGAGAGATTAGGAACCTACTTACTTTTATTAGAGTAAAAATTTATATTCTACCAATTTACCCATCATGGTATTAGCCTAATAAAAGAAATATAATTAGCATATGAGGTTAAGTGTCACCTAAAATCTAAACTTAATTATCATAGAAATAGGTTTAAATATAATTTATTTTGACATTTTTATAATATTATAATCCAAATTTTACTATGAACATAAAATATGTTAGTCCATTAGAGAAATAAATAAAATTCTAGCGTCTCTCTCACATTCTCCAGGAAGACAATTTTTGTGCTGATTTTCTCGCTAAGGAGGGCTCTTGGAATGATTTTCTTTTTCATGTCTTGAATCATGGCTTGATTGTTGTTTCCTTCGGTTGGCTTGAATATGTTGTTTTTGATAGATATCTCTTTTATTTTGTTTTATAGACCGTAGGCTTTTTTTCCTTCTCTCTAGTACCAAAAATAAAAAAAAAAACTTATATACATAATAAAAAATGAGTAAAGACAAATTAATTTTTATATTCACATTATACTACATTAAATCACTCGGATGAAAAAATTAAAAGAAAAGTTAACTGTCTATACCATCTTAGTTTTTCTAACAAGTGTATCATTATAAAGATTTAATGTATTGTATAATGTGTACTCAATAATTTCTCATCAAAATAAACTTGTTACAAAGCAAATAGCATCAGTTTGAATGGTATTGGGCAATGGGTGCAAGTGTATGAAAATGAGAGATTTATTATTCATTTTAGGGTAAAAAATGTACGGATAACATTACTCTAACATCATCAGAGGCACATCTGAACACATTCAAAATAGTGAGAAACACAACAGAGGCACCCAAGCATGATATACATTGAGATCAAAATCCTGCAAGAATAGATGCTCTCTCCATGACATCCTTTGATGAGACTTGTTTTATTAAATTCTGGGTAAATAGTAGACTAGCTCATATTCATTTTGATAAGAATTCAGCAAATAACAAATACCACGAGGAAGAAAAATGATCATTACTGATAACAAGATTTAGGATTATGACAAGCAATTGTGAATACTAGACCGCAGGGCATGATTTGCCATTTTAGCCGGGATGTTACTGCACCTAATTCAATTGTTCTAGAAAGTAAAGGTCTTCAATACAATATTTTCAATCTAAGTAAGCTTAAATCATTCCATAGCTTTTATTAGAATTGAGATTACTTTCAAACCATGCATTGGAATCATTTTCTCTTAAGCTTTTCCTTCATCCTCTCCACTGCAGCCCTTAGAGTATCCTCATCCTTGCAGAAAGTAAATCTAACTAGATTTTTTCCCTCTTCTGGATTCAAGTAAAATACACTGGTAGGAATTGCTACCACTCCCACCTCCTTGATAAGATATTCACAAAATGCAACATCATTTTCCAGACCAAAAGGTGTGTGATCAACAACTACAAAGTAGGTTCCGCTGGACGGGAATACCTTAAAACCCACAGCTTTCAATCCATCCACCAAAATAGCCCTTTTTGCCATATAATCCCTCTTTAGTTCCACAAAATAAGAATCCGGAGCTCTAAGAGCTGCTGCAGTTGCCCACTGCATAGGAGTGGAGGTGGCAAATGTGAGGAAAGAGTGTGCCTGTCGCACTCCCCATGATAAGTGTGGTGGTGCTATTGCCCAACCAATCTTCCATCCTGTCAAGGAGAATGTCTTCCCCAAGGAATTCATGGTAACGGTCCTTTCAAACATTCCAGGCAGGGAAGCTATGGAAACGTGATCCATATCAAAAGCCAGTTTGTCATAAACTTCATCACTGAAAACCAGAACATCATTCTCGATGCAAAGAGATGCAATGCTGTTGAGCTCTTCTCGAGTGAACATCTTTCCAGTTGGGTTATGAGGTGTATTCATGATAATGGCACGGGTATTTTTTGAGATGGTGGACCTCAGTTCATCAATAGGGACAGCAAAATCTGGAGGGCGTAAAGTGACACTTTTTATTCTTGCACCAGCCATGTACAGGGTGGCTTCGTAAGAATCATAAAAAGGAGCAAACATGATAACCTCATCACCAGGATTTATTAATCCCAACATGGTTGCTGCAATTGCCTCTGTGCACCCAGAAGTAACAGTAATTTCCTTTTCAGGGTCCACCACAAGTCCAGTATCTTTCTTAAATCTATCAGCAATGGCAAAGTTGAGGTCCGGAATCCCATACCCCCTGGCATACTGATTTTTCCCATCCCTAATGGCCTGAACTGCAGCTTCCTTTACAAAATCTGGACCATCAAAGTTTGGAAAGCCTTGGCCAAGGTTTATGGCTCCATGTTTAATGGCAAGCATACTCATTTGGGTGAATATTGTTGTTTTGAACTTCTCCAAGCGCTTTGCAACCTAACAAACAGATGATAATAATTAGCAAGAATCATGGGGTGTATCTAATATATATGAAGTTCATCACACACACACAAAAAAAAACTGACTGTAATTGTCTCCCTTTCATAAAATCTCACTTTCATGGGCAAGATATCCTTGCAACCATTTAAAGAGACTTTGCTAGTTGAACAAGGCAACCGAGTCAAATATGCCCTTCACTAGGAAACTAAGTAACACTCAAAGAAAATCACCCATGCCCTTAAGGCTTAGGGAGCTATAAGTTCTCCATCCAAGACTTACTAGCTGATTTTCCCCTCCCCTCTATGAAAAGACCCTTATTCTCTTTCCCCTCCCTAGGTCAATGACCTCCTATGTAACCCGGGGGGGGGGGGGTGGTTGGGGGGAAGAAACTAAGTAGCAAAGAAGGAAAATCATATAGCATTCAATGACAATACAAACCTGTAATAGTGATAATAGAGAGTGCAAGTTCTATGTATGATTACGCAATTAATGGAAACATACAGGACCATGATGCAAATATGAAGAAATATATAATTAGTACAATTTCAACTCAAAGAGAGTGACCATATATCTAATTGAAAATATCAAAAACTAAATTCAGACATCTGATTTGCTAACAGAAAAACAGAACCTCCTCCCACTGGCATTGAATAATCTAATGCAAGAAGCAAACTTTCATTGCAGTAGCTGATCGGCATTAAGAAGAGTTTGATAAATAACTGTGTGAACTGTGAAGGAAGACAACTACAAGTTTGTAGAGCCACAAACAACACAATAACCTTTTTCAAAAGCCCCTCGGCAAATTTCATAGATATTCACAAGCATCAAATATAGAGGCAAGTAGCCGCACCACTACTATTGAACCATCCCAAGGGGTAAAATGAAGAAAAATTTCTTATGATTGGACAATCTTTAGTAATGCAGTTTAGAACATATCCTCAACATGTTAACCACAGTGTCAGCTATGAGGATAACAATGGAGCCATAAATTACAAACATATTCATTGGTCAAAGCAGGATGCAACCCCAGAAGAGATCAGAATTTACATGCAATCAAGACAATATGATGGCCGGAGATTAATTAAACTTCCTCACAAATATGCATTTTCTCAGATGAAGCAAGTCTAAGACATCGAGTTAGGTATTGAATATGGATACACGAATTAATCCATAGATGTTGGTGAAATTCAAACTTGAGAACTAAAAACAGCTAAAGCTGGTAGCACACCAAGGGAATTGACTCTGGCCATGCTTAGATGCTCAAACAAATTGAAGGTAGTTTGAGAGCTACTCTTAGTAAGATTTAGTAATTTACATTACCCAAAAAAAAAAAAAAAATCGCGGACGCGTCGGTCCATATGATGAATTTGAGCATCATCCAGCACAAGATGACCAATAACAGGAAAAAATGAAACCAATTCCAATTTAAAGCCACACCCTCCACTTAAAAAAGAAAACAAAACAAAACAAAAAATCGTTCACAGATCTAGAAAGGGACAAGAGGATACACCTGCAAAGGCTGCTGGATTTTCTGGGTCGTGCCATTGTGATCAGAAACAGGTTCTTTCTCAGTCGAAACGGTGGACATGGCAGCGCAGAAAGATGGGTACTTTGTTGTCGAAGCGATACCAGGGAAGATGCGCTTTTGGAAATGCTTTGAAAAATTGGGGAAAGTGAATGGCCTAAAGCTAAATCTCATTTGGGGATGACATGTCCAGGTACATTGGACCTGCATATCCAAATTATGGCAACAGTTTGTAGGAAAGTTTAGGGTTCTATAGCAGTTTATGTGGACTGAAGCAAATGCGAAAGTAGGAAAGTGGGAGGAATTTGATTCTTTCTTCCATGACAAAGATGGTTTTTAATTTAGGAACGAGGATGGCCTAGATTGTGGACCCTACGCTCGGTTTACGCATGTTTCATGCCGCAGAAATACGGGGCATTTAGAAAGTGTTCAGAGATAAATAAACAAATAAATAATTACCTTTATATGTTTATATTAAAAAAAATTGGAACCTTGATACAAATTCTATTTTGTTTTATCACTTACAAAATTTAAATCTAGACCGTTAATTAAAATTTATAACGCCTAAGCCATTATAAGTTAACTTATTACACCTCCGTTCTTTCCTAAGAGTTACAAGAGAAATAGTTGAATTATTAATGCCTTCAAAGGATATATATATATATATATATATGATAAATTTGTTGTTTGCAGGGCATAGTGTTAGTGACTTGCACAAAGAGAAAAATACTAATGATAACGATCAAAGGTTGTTAGAAGACATTTCGATATTTAAGTTAGAAGACATTTCGATATTTAAGTTAGTAGAGATGTAAATAAAGAACTTATAATAATATGTCTTAAGATTTTAACAGCATATCTGATGACCTTATATAGTCATGTAAATGGAGGTAAAATGGTCCAACGGATTGGATAGGACCGTATGAATGATGGCTGTATAGAGTGGTGACATGGCAAGGGTATAATATTTGTGCATTCAACAATGATAGTGGCCAAAGAGTAGGAAGGTAGTACTTTACTTGTGTCAAGGCATGTCAGTTGTTAGTACGGAGGGAACATGGGAAAGTGGTTGCGGTGACAGGTGCGTGTAGATGGTGTGACAGTGAGTGGTGAGGGTGGTCGGCTACAAAAAGGGGGTCCAAGGTGATATTAATGAATAGTGGTGGAGGCGGGCGAAAGTAGGCGTGGCAAGGGAGTTAATGGAATTTTGGATGATATTACTTGCCCCTATGTCCCTGGTCTTTGAGTGAAGGGTCATGTTGTTTACTCTTCCTTACTGATGTTGAGTGATAGTTATCTTGGGATTTTTGCTTGACTAATGGTTGCACATAATAAGTGTTCAATGTTTTTTCAAGCATATAATCACTGTAGCCTTTTCAATGCATCTTAATCTAAGCCATTGTTTTAAACTATTTTGTTTCGAGAAATCCTAGTCATTGGATCGAGGAAGTATATAACCTTTTGTCCTTTCTTCCTCCCTTATTTTCCCCATTCATATATTTAAGCATTCTTCAGCTAACTAGGGCTTCCTTTGTGACTTGGGAGTACTTTTAATTTTTTGTTTGGGGCTTTGATCCTTTGTAGTACTCTTTGGCATTCGTGGCTATGGTTATGATTGTGGTAAGTTGCCGTTCTTCTTCTCTCTTTTTAGTTCATCGATGATGCTTGTCATTTTCCCTTGTATTGAACTGGGTAGCTTATGTTTTAGTTTTGTTGTCTAGTGGCAATTTATGATTCTTCCCTCCCTTAAACTTTTGCATTATTTTTCAGGCATATTTGCTTTTTCATTTTTCTAGTTACTTTTCTTATTTATTGGGGATGAAGTCATGGCATCTTCTGTGAGTAGTGAAAAGGGTTCCCCAAGTGTTGAAGCCATTGTAGCAATTTGTGACTACTTGAAAATCAATTATTGAGGGGAGGACCTTGATTTTGACTAGCACCACTTGGACACTTCTCTTAGTGCCATGGAGAGTAATCAAGTTGATTTGGGACTCTTTCACACCGATGAGGAGGTTGAAATATCTTTTTCCTCTTTTTTAAGCCTATGGGTTCTCTATGTTCCATCAGGTGAGGATAACAAGATAATGAGGTAGGCGTAGGTTAGAGGGAACCTACATGGTAGTCATGGGCGGCATGTGCATTCGTTGGTTATTCCTCTAGAGACTAGCCTTGTGACAAAGGTAAGGTGGAAAAGATAGTGATCGTGAAGAATGATACATACAGGTTGGGGTTTTAGACTCGATGATAGGGATGTGAGGGCAAAACATCTCTATGATGTACCAATCTTACTTGATCAGGTTTAAAAATGCTGTTTATGACAGGATCCATTATAAAGGGGTGATATGGATCATATGCTCATCACCTGACAATCGTATCTATCATTATGATACTTCTTCCTTCTTCATGCACTTGGCGATGTATGTCTTGATACTTTAAGCCATCTCATCATTCACTTAGTTTGAAAGGGAATAGATAACGATGATGGGCTTTGCCTTTTCTTAGCTTTCAAATAATGTTTGGCCTGTAATAAAGGCAGTCCAAGTAGTCTTTTTCTTGGTTGAGAGGTGTTGAACTTGAAGACGTTCTATCACTTCTTCTGTTGTGGCATTTAGGATGGGATAGTGTACTTCTAGGCTCATCCTTTACGTGGTATTAATAAAGGTATTAAGATGGTGACCAAATTACTTTTCATTGATAGTGAAATCTGGCTCGTGCGGGGAACCCAAATTTCGGTCAACTGGTGTGTGTAGTTCTTGAATCCTAAGCTGTTTCCTGATCTGAAGGATGTACGGGTTGGAAAATGATAGAGATGGTGAAGAGGAAGAAAGATGGAGGCGTGCACAATCTTTTAACGTGATTCGGCTAAATCCGGATGGTACCGAACCTTATGTCCATGGTGGAGCTTTTATTAATATATGAAAGGAAATTTTTACATAGTTTTTGCTTACAAGTTTTCCGGCCTCCTCCCTCTTCTAACAATGTATTCCTATTTATAGAGGAAGGAAGAGTTATACATAATGATTACAAGCTACAGTTGTGTTACATCAAGAAATAAATGTGAAAGATAATA
>JANHAO010030085.1:0-10232 GCA_026873985.1 Saraca asoca | reverse complement strand
GGGTGAGACGGCCTTTGAGCCTACCTCGCAACGCCTGGGGGTGAGACGGCCCTTGAGTCTACCCCGAGGCTTCGAAAAACAAAATCAAGGGTGAGACAGCCTTTGAGCCTTCCTCGTAATGACCAGGGGTGAGATGGCCCTTGAGCCTACCCTGAGGCTTCGAAAACCAAATCGAGGGTGAGACGGCCTTTGAGCCTACATCACAACGCCTGGGGGTGAGACGGCCCTTGAGCCTACCCCGAGGCTTCGAAAACAAAATCGAGGGTCAGACGGCCTTTAAGCCTACCTTGTAATGCCCGGGGGTGAGACAGCCCTTGAGCCTACCCCGAGGCTTTGAAAACCAAATCGAGGGTGAGACGGCCTTTGAGCCTACCTCGCAACGCCCGGGGGTGAGACGACCCTTGAGCCTACCCTAAGGCTTCGAAAACAAAATCGAGGGTGAGACGACCTTTAAGCCTGCCTCGCCATGCCTGGGGCTGAGACAGCCCTTGAGCCTACCCTGAGGCTTTGAAAACAAAACTGAGGGTGAGACAGCCTTTGAGCCTACCTCGCAACGCTCGGGGGTGAGACGGCCCTTGAGCCTACCCCAAGGCTTCAAAAACAAAATCGAGGTTGAGATAGCCTTTGAGCCTGCCACGCAATGCCCGGGGCTGAGACAGCCCTTGAGCCTACCCCGAGGCTTCGAAAACAAAATCGAGGGTGAGTCGGCCTTCAAGCCTACCTCATAAGCAAGAAAATCAAAAACTCAGCGAATGGTTTTCACCCAGCGTTGTCAAAATGATATCATTACCACCCACAGCTCTCATGCGGACGAGTTTCTCACAGTTTTGCATGCAAATAAATTCCCACAGCTCATATGGACGTATCTCTCATCTCTCAAACACAGCTCACCTCGTAACCTCACTCGTGGCGGATTGAGCAGATCGAAAAAATAAAGCATAGTCAATTGGCTAAAAAGAGAAGTTCTCATTATTTATAACAAATTTACATACAACAATACATGAAGCATTTGCTACATACATCCAAAAGGAGAAGAATCCATTCCAAGAAACCTCGACAAGCGAAGTGAGGGTTCAGTAGGGGGAAAGGCCAGTCTCTAAGCCCGCTCCTGGCGATAGAGTAGCAGCCCATAGTCCCTCTTGCTTATTCCTCCATTGGCGCGCCTATCTGGGTTGGAACTAGAGCGTCCTCGGAACCAGCAGGCCAAGTAGTAGAACTACCAATGACGGCTCGATGAGGTGGCCAGAAGACACCGTGAAGGCCCTGCCAGGCAGATTCTATGCCGAGGCCATGTGCAATGGGCCATCCGTGTCTCCTACCACCATGCAACAGGCCATCCAAGTCTCAACAAGCTTCGCCAGAAGCCAAGACACCAAGAAGCTCCAGGAGCTCTTCAGTCCCCTCCATTAAATTTACCTGAGGGAAAAGAAAGAATACCTCAGGCTATTTATAGACCCGCTCAGTCCTTTAAAGAATCCAGAGGAAATCTAGCCAAATCTTCATCCAACAGCCTGAAACGAGAGGCATTGCCACGACAATGGTCAAAAATGGCAAAACAGGAAAAAGTATGGCCTAAAGTAAAATGGAAAGAAATTTGACATGACACTTCGATCAAAGAAGGATACTGACTGAAGATACGAATCCAGCCTTAGAAACATGCAACTCCCAGTCTGCAAAGCACACCAAGAGTTAGAGGGCTCATGTTGTATACTAAAATTGGCCTCGCAAAGACGAGTCCCCAAGGAAACGAAGACCAGTCCCCGCCCCAGCAAGAAGTCTTCAGAAAGCTTCGTGTTTTGGAAAACGGCCCCAAGGTGAGGTAGCGGGTCCTCGGATAAAAAAGATCGTTCGACCATCAAGAGCACGTCAGCAAGCTCCTCCCTAGTGAGCTATACCTCGCTGCACGATGTCCAAGCAAGGCACTTATAAAGAATGGTCGACCTCCTCACAAGAGCTCGCTGGCCCCTCTGTAAGTAGTACCGAGCTCGCCTCCTCGGCGCCTCACAAGAATCGCGAAGCCTAAACCCCAGCACTGAGTCACTAATCCTCGGTACGGCTGAAATGACGTTAAGAATGGTCATAAGCCTACGACCACCCTAAAGGATCCACCTCCATAACCTATATGCTACAAACAGTCGGATTACAGTCTTTTCACTATCCTTTCACATTTATTTGATGTATTATAACTGTAGCTAGCAATTAATGCATGTAACTACTCCTTCCTCTATAAATAGGATTACATTGTTAGTAAAAGAGGGGAGCAACCTTGTAAGCAGGACTCCTGTAAATTACTCAATATTAATAAAATTTTCATCGTGGACGTAGGGTCTGGTACCGCCCGGATTTAGCTGAACCACATTAAAAACCACCACCTCTCTTCCTCCTGGCTCACTCTTCACTACACTTCAGAAGCAGTATTGATTCCCGAAACTCACTACTTGTTGGTCGAGAGTCGTCTCTTCCATACGAGCCAAATTTCACTGTCAATAAAAGGAAAAGAGGGTTTCATAACTGTTGTATACTAAAATTGGCCTCACAAAGATGAGTCCCAGAGGAAATGAAGATCAGTCCCCGCCTCTGCAAGAAGACTTCAGAAAGCTTTGTGTTATGGAAAACAGCCCCAAGGCGAGGCAGTGGGTCCTCGAATAAAGAAGATCATTCGACCATCAAGAGCACGCTAGCGAGCTCCTCCCTAGCGAGCTACACCTCGCTGCATGATGTCCCAGCAAGGCACTTATAAAGAATGGCTGACCTCCTCACAAGAGCTTGCTGGCCCCTTTGTAAGCAATATCGAGGTCGCCTCCTTGGTGCCTCGCAAGGATCATGAAGCCTTAGTCCCAGCACTGAGTCACTAATCCTCTGTACGACTGAAATGACATCAAGGAACGGTCATAAGCCTGCGACCAGCCTAAAGGATCCACCTCCACAGCCTATATGCTGCAAATAGCTGGATTGCAGTCTTTTCACTATCCTTTCACATTTATTGGATGTATTATAACTGTAGCTAGCAATTAATGCATGTAACTACTCCTTCCTCTATGAATAGGATTACATTGTTAGCAAAAGAGGGGAGCAACCTTGTAAGCAGGACTCCTGCAAATTACTCAATATTAATAAAATTTTTGCCGTGGATGTAGGGTCCGGTACCACCCAGATTTAGCCGAACCACGTTAAAAACCACCACATCTCTTCCTCCCGGCTCACTCTTCACTACACTTCAGAAGCGGTATTGATTCCTGAAACTCACCACTTGTTGGTCAAGAGTTGTCTCTTCCATACGAGCCAAATTTCTCCGTCAACAAAAGGAAAAGGGGGTTTCATAACTATTGTATACTAAAATTGGCCTCACAAAGACAAGTCCCCAAGGAAACGAAGACCAGTCCCACCTTAGCAAGAAGCCTTTAGAAAGCTTCGTGTTATGGAAAATGGCCCTAAGGCGAGGCAGTGGGTCCTTGAATAAAGAAGATCGTTCTACCGTCAAGAGCATGTCAGTGATAGCATGGTTAACTCTCAACCTTTAGAGTTGCTCTTAAATCCTTAGTTAATGTTCAAGATCAGTATTCATCACTCTTTAGCTTAGTCCATCATGAATCTGACTTCAAACTCAAATCTTCCCCAAATGTGTGTGCACATGAATTATGGCTAGAAACTCCCTAATTGAACCTCAGCATTGATTTCAAAGGCTAGCTTATTAAACTTTTTTCAATTTCTGTATGGATACCAAGCACCTAGGACTCACAATGGATTTCAAGTTAATTACAATTTGGGCAATCAAAGAAGGGGAGAAGGCTGAGCTTATTTTGCATTTTCTTTCTAGAAACCATATATTTTTTCTTTTTCTTTTCTTTTTTTTTATATATATCTACTTGATGAACCTTTTGGCTGGGCAATGTACCTCACTTTGTGAGTTAAAACCCTTAGTTTGGGGTCGTTGCTAGTCTTTGTTGAGCAAGAATGAGATTGCATACAATGCATCGAGCTTGTGTAGGATCAGCTATCAAGTATGCAAGCCTGGACCTAATGTCCTTAACCACAGTGAGCTGAACTTTTGCTAGGACTTGGCTTTTCGTTTAGGCCTTTACCAACCTGATTCATGTGCTGGATTTTACTCATAACATCTTCAATGTCACCTAATCAACTTTAAGTTTGTAAAAAGGACAAACACTCAAAGTATATGGTTAGATCATGACATCAAGTAAAATTATTTTTGAGCATCAAAATTGAAGAATACATGCTAGCAAGGCTAAGAATCTCCCCCTTTTTTATGGTGACAAACAATTTTAGATAAGCAGCAAAATATGAATATTATCAATTATCTAAATTTTATCCTTGTCCCCCTTTTTATTTAAAATCTTTACTTCTTCATTATCCGAATCTATGCTTTCTCCTTTATAAATCTTATGCAAAATCTCATCTCTCTCTCTCCCCCTTTTAGCACATAAAAAAGGAATAGTGCGTTATGAAGTAACAAGGTTTAAAATCAAATCATACAATAGGGATAAAGGGATTAAAAGCTAGGTTGTAGCTTAATTAAGACATTAATCTCCATAATCTCAATAATTTTCATAATCTCCCCCTGAAATAATGATTCTACTTAATTTTAGACTTACTGCATGAATCATTTTATTTTTTACAAATTTTAGTTACTAAATTGATTCGGTAATTAATTCAGGGAGTTTGTATTACAAGTTCATAAATTTTGGAACATTGACTGAAAGTTGGAAAATTTTGATAAATTAGTTCATGAATCGATTTGAGCAAGGCTGAATCGATTAATGAATAGATTTGGACAAGACTGAATTGATTGTGAAATTGATTGATTTAGAGTAATAAAATTTTAAAATTGTTTGATTCTTCTCAAAAGATTGAAATATTGTCTGAATTGTTTCATGAATTGATTCATAGCGTAAAAATTTGGAGTTATGAATCGATTCAACAATCAATTCAAAAACTCTCAGAAAATTTGGAAAAATTTGAATGAATTTGGGATTCGATTCAATGAGTCCTGAAATCAATTTTTATTTTTCCAAAAATTCTTGACATGTGGAATATTAATCAACATCATACATCTTAACATGAATTTTACATCAAATTTCATACTATGTACTTGCAAAACAAACTTGGAAAACTTCGATGCCTAAGTTAGAATTTGCAAGATACAAATCAAATAAGCAAAATCAAAATACAAAACTTAACAATAGAAAATGTAGTAGGTTGGTCATTAGAGATCATTTTCCAATGGGTCTAACATTCCTAATTCTCTTTGAATGAATACAAACCATTCTTCACCTAAAGGTTTTGTGATGATATCAGCTAACTAAAATTCAGTTTGTACAAACTCGCTAGAGATGTCACCTCTTTGAACATGATCCCTATAAAAGTAGTGACTTATTTGAATATGTTTTGTTTTTGAATGCGTGATAGGATTTTTAGTGAAATTGATAGCACTGGTGTTGTCACATAAAATAGGAATTTTGTCAAATTTCAAACCATAGTCTAATAGTTGTTGCTTTATCCAAAGGATTTGAGCACAACAACTCCCAATTGCTATGTATTCTACTTTAGTAGTTAATAGTGCAACACTGTTTTTGCTTTTTGTAGGTCCAAAAGACTAGAGAGTGACCAATGAATTGTCATGCTCTACTAGTGCTCTTTCTATCAGTCCTACTACTTTCATAGTCTGCATCTAAATAACCTATAAGACTACAATAATTTGATTTTAGATACTATAAGCCTAGATGTTTTGTCCCTAAGTGATATTGAAAAATCCTTTTCATAGCTAAAAAATGTGATTCTTTTGGCCGTGTTTGATATCTAACATAGAGATAGACACTAAGCATGATATCAAGTTTACTTATAGTCAAATAGAGCAGGCTTCTTATCATACCTCAAAATAAAGTAGGGTCAACAGGCTTACCTATTGCATCATAATCTAGCTTAAGAGCTAAACTTATAGGTGTTCCAATAGGCTTATAGCTATCAAACTTCAATCTCTTTAGCAATTCCACTTTGTACTTTGTTTGAATTAGGAATGTTCCATTTGTACTTTATTTAATTTACAGTCCAAGGAAAAGACATCTCAAATTCATACTGCATTAACTTTGAAAATTCTCCACACAAGGAGTCATTAGTAGAACTAAAGATTATATCATCAACATACACTTGTACAAGTCAAATATTTTTTCCTTTATCTTTATGAAAAGTGTTGTGTCAACTTTTCCTCTTCTAAAGCCTTTTTGAATTAAAATCTTACTCAATCTATCATACCAAGATCTAGGAGCCTATTTTAAATCATATAAGGTTTTTTGAAACTTATAAACATAATCTGGATGGAGGTGATCCTCAAAACCTAGAGGTTGCTAAACATACACCTCTTCTAGTGTGTAACCATTTAAAAAAGCACTTTTTGCATCCATTTAATAAAGTTTCAAGTTTCTTGAACAAAAGTATGCGAATAATATCCTTATAGGTTCTAATCTAGGTACTAGACCAAAGGTTTCATCATAATCTATTCCTTCCTCTTGATTATAACCTTTTGCAACTAAATGGGCTTTATTTCTAATGATCACTCCATTTTTGTCTAGTTTATTCCTAAAAACCCAGCATGTTCCTATAATAGAATGATCATCAGGTTTTGGTACAAAAGTCCAAACTTGATTTCTAATAAACTAATCTAACTCTTCATGAATTGCCAAAACCCAATTTTCATTTATTAAGGCTTCATTAATGTTCTTAGCTTCAAATTGAGACATAAATGCTAAGTGATTACAAAAATTCTTTAAATTGCTACGTGTTACCCATTGTGATGTTTTTCCAATGATTTGATCCCTTGGATGGCTTTGTATAAACTTCCATTGCTTTAGAGCATAGGGTTTTGAAGTGTCCAATCTAGCAATGTTATCTTCTCTCTGTTGTACATTTGTTTTCTCTAATTGATCTCCTTGTTGGTTTATGTTTGAGTTAGAAAATAATGGATCTTCCTGCTCATTCTCTTCCTTTAAAGATCTGTCAACACTTAAAGGAGATTAATCAAAAACAACATGCATAGATTCTTCATTCTTCAAAGTCCTTTTGTTAAAGATATGAAAGGCCTTGCTAGATGAAGAATATCCAATAAAAATTCCTTCATTAGATTTAGCATCAAATTTATCCAAGTTATCTTTGCCATTGTTGTGAACAAAGCACTTACAACCAAATACATGAAGATGTGATATGTTAGGCTTCTTTCCGTGATAGAGTTCATAGGGGGTTTTATTTAAAATAGGTCTAATCAGAACTCTATTTAATACATAGTATGCAATGTTTATTGCATCAGCCCAAAATGTTTTTGGAAGGGGACTTTCTATTAATATGGTTCTAGCCATCTCTTCCAAACATCTATTTTTCCTCTCAACAACACCATTCTGTTAAGGGCTTTTAGGTGATGAGAAGCTATAGTTTATACCATTTACCTTACAAAAACCTATAAAGTCCATATTTTCAAATTCTCTTCCACGATCACTTTTGATATTTAAAATGGAATACCTTTTTTGGTTTTACATTACATTTCCAAGCCTTTTAAAAGCTTCAAATGTGTCACTCTTGTGTGATAAAAATAGGGTCTATGTAAATCTTGAATAATCATCTACAATCATAAGAATATAGAGGTTACCTCCATAACTTTTGGTTTTAGATGGACAAATCAAT
Source organism: Saraca asoca (assembly GCA_026873985.1). NCBI lineage: Eukaryota > Viridiplantae > Streptophyta > Magnoliopsida > Fabales > Fabaceae > Saraca > Saraca asoca. The sequence goes on along the minus strand of JANHAO010030085.1, from coordinate 2,546 downwards.
TCCATGTGAAGTAAATCAAGAGATTTTGTAGTTGAAACAATGCCTTTAGATTTAAATGAGGACTTTACTTACTTCCCTTTCTAGCATGCATCACATATCTTGTCCTTGGTGTAATTTAACTTAGGCAATCCAAGCACTAAGTCCTTTTTAGATATTTTTCCAATGATATCCATGCTAATATGTCCAAGTCTTTTATGCCAAATCCATGAGTCATCATTTATGCGAATCAAACAAGTGGAATCTATTTTTGATTCTGAGTCTAAATCTATCATATAGATATTGTCAATCCTACTACCTACCAGTGTAACTTGTTTGTCATTATTGTTTATGACTAAACATTAATTATAATTAAAAATTACTTGGTTTTCCTTGTAACAAAACTAACTAATATTAAGCAGTTTATGCTTAAGGCCATTTACAAACAAAACATCATCTATAAAACCATTTGGTAGTTTCCTAACCTTACCAATACCTTTGGCTTTACCTTTACCATCATCACCAAAAGTATTACCTCCTATTATGTGTGTGAAAGAAATGAACTTATCCTTATTTCCTGTTGTTATGGGTGATTTCTGAATAGTGCAAAATGGGTGGCCAAGGCCCAATAATAGACCAGCCTAATTAAAGAGAAGCCTAGAGCCAGGGTCGCATGATAAAGCCACTAGATAGCCAATCGGATACCCACAATCCTGGACAAGGTCGAAGCAATGGCCTCTAACTCACTAAGCAATGAGCCTTAGTTTACTAAGATGAAGTAAACCTTCACCCATCTTCCAGAATGCATGAGCCGGCTAAACCAAAAGTGAGACCAAGTCTGATCAATGGCCAAAGGCACATTCCCCCAACTGACAAATCAGCTCCAGTAACTTATACATCAGCCTCCTGTAAGCCGACAGAGAGTTACCTAGCATTAATTGCGCTTAACAGCTAATATGATAGATTTACAAACTATAAAATTACTCTTATAACCTCCTCTATCTCTATAAATAAGGGAGTGGACCATTGTAATAGATAGAGTGAGATATATGCAGAAACTCTACCAAAAAACAATGAGAGAACACTGTAACTCTATGAACAAAGAAAGTACTATTTTTAGTAAATAAACCACCATGGATGTAAGGGCCAAACTGGCTTTAGCCAAACCATGTTAAAGGCTCTGGTGTACATTGTCCTTCCTCTTCTTCTCTTTATTTTCTTGCTCTCATTCACATCTCCCTACTTGCAGTTTGGGGACTATAAGAACCATTCTTGTTGACTGAGGTTTGGGTCCACTGAACCAAATTTCACTATCAACATTTTTGGCACTCAAGGAGGAGGAGGGGCCCCAATTGCATCTTCTCTCTTTGATTCTCTATTAAGCTACAATGGTAAGAGGAAGAACCTTTAAGAGCATTGGTGTTACCACTACCTAACCAAATGGTCTTATAGAATAGTAAGGGTTAACATTGGGGGCTCTATCCTCCCCACTACGGGCACCTCTACCACCCCTATAGTGGACTCTGTCACTGACATGGCACCAACAACTCCCTATTAGCCTATTGCTCCTAAGAATGATAGAGTTCGAGTATGGTATCAACATTAGAAGGCACATGAAAACACCGTGAATGAGTTGGTTGATGTGGTTAGGGTGTTGGCTTATGCTCAAACTTAGGGCATGCAAAGGCAAATTAAGGCTGTAGTGCCTGGGGGAAGGTCCTAGCAGCCAGGAGTGCAACAGGAGAAATCCCACCAAAGGGATTATCGACAAGTTAGGCCTATTCATTCACATGATTCACGATTGAAGTTAGAGGCCCCTCAAGCTCGCAAGAGTAATGATCAAAGCTATCAGCAACATGAGAAGTCATGATGTGAGGAAAGTTCAAGCCAGGTCACACACAAGGTCTTGGCCATAATTGTTATTTCTATGATCAGGAGAATTCAAAGGGTTGTTAATCCTTTGGCTATTGATTCAAAACTCATGACCCTATGGTTGAAGAGCTACTTTAGAGGGTGCAATGACTCGAAAAGCAATGGCTTAGGACCAAGAAGACTATTATGTGAAGAAGACTCCATTCACTAAGGAGATCCAAATGGATCCTCTTCTCCATAGATTTAAGATCCCCAACATCCTACCATATAATGGGGATAGCGACTCATATGACCACCTAGATACATTCAATGTCCAGATGGAACTACAAACAACCAATCCACTAGTTAAATGTTGCACTTTCCTAACAACCCTTGGGGAAATACCATGGATGTGGTTTACAAATGTACCAGCTCATAACATTCATAGTTGGGAAGAATGCTAAACTAAATTCATTGACCAATACAAGGCATTGAGAAGGCAGTTCGCACCTGTCTGCCACCTTGCTATGATCTTCTAATAGAGAAATGAGTCGCTGAAGGATTACATTATTAGATTCAGACATGAAGTCAACAATGTAGATAATCCTTTGGATGAGAGTATTCTCATGACTATCTGATAAGTGGAAAATGTACCTATAAAATTGATGATCATCACCTCTTAAATAGTTATTAATTTGTGATTTTTGTTTAACTTTTCC
>JANHAO010030084.1:0-10230 GCA_026873985.1 Saraca asoca | reverse complement strand
TTTACTATATGAGGTGGTTGATTGATATTACTCCCTCCTCTACGTGTTTGATAGGAACGAGAAGTTATAATTCTACTGCTTCGGTTTTGTTCAATGATAGGCACATGACAGAGAAACTGTACTTTATATCACATATCAACTGGGTAATAGTGACATGGATGCAGTTTTAAATATTTTGTGATTATTGAGTTTTATGGAGTAGGTAATGATGACAGAGGAGTAATATGTCATTTGTCAGTTGGGTTTTTGTTTCAACTTAATTTCTTATCAAATTTCCCGCTTTTTGGTTTCATCCAGGGTTCTTATAAGGCCACATCCTGCAATTTGGCGCCTGGTCCATGGCATGGCTGTTGTTTATCTTGTCGCCCTCACATTTTTGCTTTTCCAGGTTGGTTATTGTATTTTAATTTGATACTTTATTTTCATGTATTGTGTATGTCAAAATGTGTATTGCCTTCAAGAAGAGTCCAAATTGGCATTCATTTGTCTCAGTTAAGAGATAATTTTCCCTTTTTTTTTTTAATCAAGAAAATACAATGGGTTGCATATTTCCACTTTTTGCATTTGTTTCTGTTGGCTTCCTCCCATTCTGTTTGTGTCTTGCTCAATTTGGATTGTTAACAAACATGCCGATGCCTCATCAACTATAATAGAATGGATGGGTATTAACATGTAGCCTCTATTTGTTTTTTGCAGAAGCGTGATGATGCACGGCAATTTATGAAGTTTCTTCATCCCAATCTTGGTGTTGGTAATGCAATCTGATCTTTTAAGTGGAACAGCATCTAGGATAACTTTATTTCCTAAAAATGTTGTATTTGATATTTAAAAAGTTTTATTTGTTGGGTTGGATTAGCTTGTTACTTCCATAGTTAAAATTCAGAATTATTATGCATGACTTCATGCAGAGCTTCCAGAAAGATCTTATGGAGCTGATTGTCGGATATATGTGCCTGAAAACCCTACAAGCAGGTTTAAGAACGTTTATGTATGATTTCTTCTTTCATGACCTACTCATTTTCTCATTCTTTCCTATGAAATTTCTTCTTGGAAACACCATATTTGGTTGCCACCAGCAACTGATACTATATGTTTTTTCTTATAGGATACGCTTTTTGATGAATTTGTTCTAGCTCATATTATTGGGTGGTGGGGGAAAGCTATATTGATCCGAAATCAGCCCCTTCTTTGGGTACTATCAATTGGTTTTGAGTTGATGGAGGTTAGCTCTTTGATCTAGTTTATAAATGCTTGCTGCTGGTTCATTCATCTAAGGGTGATTGCCAGTTAGTATGTTCTTCAAACATTTGTTTGAGATACTTGTATATGGTTTATAACATTTGCCTTTTCTTGGTATCATCAGCTTACTTTCCGTCACATGTTACCAAACTTCAATGAATGCTGGTGGGACAGTATTATTCTTGACATCTTGACCTGCAACTGGTTTGGTGAGGATTGTCATCCTTCATTTGGGATTGTTGGTTGAGGTGCATTATGGCATAAGATTTACAAGTTGGTGAATAAGTATATATTTTGTTTTCCATTGTAGAAGATTCCATTTATAAAATTTGATTATGAAAACAATGGAATGCCCCTCGTACACAGAATGCTTGTTTGATTTCAAGGATGCTTTTTAGCTCTTCAATTTTTAATGTTATAAGGCAGTTAAGATTTCATAGTTCAAGAACCTGGGAATTTTTTGTTTGTACAATTTTTCTTCAGAACTGGTCAGTTCTGGTGCTCATCAGAATTTTGAGATCTGTTTCATTAGCCCTTATATGCCTCTTAGACATGCTGTGTGATTCTTCTGCTTGGCTCTTACATTAAGGATTTTATAGTACTATTCTGCTTTTGTGTAGTATGTTTTGATATCAAGGTTTGATTACAGTAATAGTACTCGCTAATTGTGGACGCCCCTGTAATATTTCTTTTTTAGTTTGTTTATATTTGTTTTTGGATGCTATGATTTGAGCTGATAATTGTGGCTTTCATTCAGTGTGAATTCATACTTTCTGCAATTTAGTTGTTATAATATATTTGAAAGAACATGCATCAGCCCAAAGAACTTAAGGCACATCCTCTTTCTAAGGAACTTTGTGGTTTGCAGTGTGTTCCATGAACTTAAATGGTTTTCAAGGATTAACATTCATGTTGGTTGTTTCAGTTATGGCTGATATGGTTAAAGCTCTCATACACCTCTAAAAATGCATCCTTTAAAATAAAAACTATAAAGAGTAGTTAGTATCATTCATCTTGCAGTTACTCAAGTTGTGGTACTGAATTGGCTTTTTTTTAGTGGACACCGAACTTTTATAACCTCTCTTGATCATCTTTTAAAATGTTGTTTTCATGTTATTAGATTTTATTAGATGCTTGAACTGTGAAAACTGACAATTACACGAGTTTTGCATTTTGAGTTTCTTGATTGTTGACTCTTAGTTGTATCCTTAATATTATGATTTTATATGATTAGAAAGTGGTCATTTGTCTAGTCTTCTGAGGCTACTCAATGTGCAGAAAGAATTTTGTTCTTGCATTCCTTTTGTGTTTTGTCTTTAAAAGTGAGTATTTGCTGCTGATTCTAGCATGCTTCATGATGCAGGTATATGGGCAGGAATGCACACTGTTAGGTACTTTGATGGGAAAACATACAAGTGGGTTGGTCTAAGCCGTCAGCCCAGTATAATAGGAAAGGTATGTATGACTGGTGTTTACTGTTGTCTTTAAAGATTGACTTCTCTTCTGGGTAGATGACCAGATGTGATTTTCTAATGACAAAATATTATATAAAGATTTTATTATTATTATTAGTTATTGAGTTATTATATTGTTGAAAGAGACTGAATTTGATTCCAATGTTTTCTTTGCTGCCCTTTCACTGTTATCAGGTAAAACGAACGTTAGGACAATTTACACCTGCACACTGGGACAAAGATGAGTGGCATCCGTTGCTTGGTCCATGGCGTTTCATTCAAGTGCTTAGTCTTTGTATAGGCTTTTTGACAGTAGAACTCAACACATTCTTTTTGAAGTTCTGTCTTTGGATACCTCCAAGAAATCCAGTTATCATTTATAGGTTGATCTTGTGGTGGTTAATTGCAATTCCAACGATTCGTGAGTACAATTCCTATCTTCAAGACAGGTAAATTTTCCTTGTTTTTCGTCTTTCCCCCTCCATCTCTAAGATAATATGATCTTTGTTACTTTCTCCATGAAGATTAATCATATTCATTGTGAGCTTTCCAGAAAGCCAGTGAAAAAGGTTGGAGCATTTTGTTGGCTTTCTCTCGCAATTTGCATTGTTGAATTTCTGATTTGCATCAAGTTTGGACACGGTATGTCTGTGTTTTAATCATATCCAGCATTTATTAATTTACTGATGAGATTACTTTGAGAAAATTACATTGACCTACTTTGAGGTTTGATGATGTTACAGAGGTGTCCTTTTTATAAAAAAAAAAGAAAAAAGAAAAAAATTGCATATACCTCCTATGGAAACTCACAGATATTCCTTGTATATAGTTAAAACATAACATCATTTCATTATTTTGTAACTGAAATGGAGGGCAGTAAATTTTCAGAAATAAGAGGGGACATCTCTGTAACTTAGGCATGGTTAATGTAATTTACTCCTATACTTCATTATCTTATATAAGACCACCTGGTTCCTTCCATGTTTTGCTAGGTTTGTATCCTAAATCAATGCCTCTATGGTTGGTAATTTTTTGGTCATCCGTTGGAGTAGCCCTTTTAACATTTCTGCTTGTTTGGTCTTGGCAACTGCATCAATTCCTTGGGAAAAAGAGGCGATAATTTTGCGGTTGCAGTGCATTATTCTTTGATTCCTTCCTGATTTTTAAGGGTATACCCTATCCATCTTTATTGTAAATACTTCATAGCTGTAAATGATTATTCTGCTAGGTTAGTGGATCACAATTTTCTTGGAGAGCGAAATATTAGTTCCAGCAGGTAGAGAATCAGTTTTCCGAACAGGTTTCAACTTAGTGATTTGGTCAATTTCTTTCCCATCAAGTTTAGAATAATTTCACTGAATTTTTGAGGTTGGAGGCATTTTGCATGGATTTTGAAGATGAAAAAGTGCATGCAATAGTGCCTATTTTTTTTTTTTTTCCATTGTCATTGTAATGCTACTGTTTTTGGAAATGCAAAATTGAAAATGATGAAACCTGGCAACTGGCTAGATTTTTATTATTATTCTCATCTAATTTGTTGATGAATTTACAATTTACACCAGTAGTACTAACTAGATTTTCCAGTTGCATGGTGGATGCTATTTACTGTTGGTATGGTCATCATTCTCTTTGTATTGATCTATACTACATTTCCTGCTGTAAAAAAATAGCTTCTCTGGATTTTACATCAGATCTTAGATATCGTTTTTCATTTATAATAATAGTCACTAGAATTTAAGCTAGCTACATTAAGAAATTTCCCAGTTGAAAATACTCAACTGATAAGGTATCTCTTAAGAAAAAAACTATCTCCTGGTAATTCAGAGAAGTGAAGATCAGATGTTTAAGTTAAATACGAGGTGAATATATTGGCATTTTATTTCAAGATATTTAATCTTTATTATCTATAATATCAAGATTTAAGTTGAGTAATCTCAAATTAATTTTAATGATAAATTTCACTTCTCTAGTATGGATTTCATGTAAAATAAAAGAAAAAAACTGTAAAAGGAAAAAGAAAAGCCTTAGAGTGCATAGAACCTGGACGTGTAATTCAAATCACTTGGTTGATATTTGATTTCATGTATGCTCTGCATCGAGCTGGAATTGGAGGAATGAATTCTTCTCTCAGCGTGACTTATTGTCGCTAAACGTGAGAAGAGTGATGCACAACAATAAATGTGTCATATATATTAGTGAGTCCTACAAATATTATATTTACTTAGGAAATATTGTTTATTTCAATTATAACATTTTTATTTTCATTCAGTAAATGAATGCTAATGGTTAATTTTAGAGGATGTTTACTTCAATATTTAGAAATGGAAAGGGAATTAGATTAGGGCCGTTTGTTTCTGCTTTTTTAAAGAAAAAATCTGCTTTTTTTCAAAATAAAAAGAAACAAAAAAAACTTTACAAAAAATTAAAAGCAACAAAAAAGTTGAAATTTAACTTTTTTTAGAAGAGTACTTTTTAATTTTTTTTTAGAAATTTTAATTTGTTGCTTAAAAAAAATACTTTTTTTAAGTCCATTCAAATGGATCTTAAATAAGGAGAGGTAAAGGTGATGATAATGGTTATTTTTTGATTTATTTGATTCGATCAAAGAATAAAATTATACATTTTATGATTTTCTTTCTTATTTAGTTAGGTAGTGATTAATAGCGATGTATGATAGTCAGCGGCGTGAGGTGATGGCGGGCAATGATTAACAGTAATAGATGGTGGTGGTGGTTAATAATTAAGGATGGTAAGTAGTGATGGACATTGATTGATAATGGACATGATGATGGATGATGGTTAATGATATCAGTGGTTGTCGATGATTATTGATGAAAGTTACTGTTGGTGGTAATGGTTAGTAATATAAGATAAGTGATTAGTGATGATTAATGACATAAGGTGATAAAGGTGGTAGTCAATAATAGTAATGGTGGTGAGTAGTGGTTAACGACGATAAATAGTAGTAGGTGATAGTTAATGATCATAATAATGATGAACAATAGTCAACAGTAGAAAATGACGGACGATCATTAATAACAATTGGTGATAATGAGAGTTTCGCGAGATAAGAAAACAAATGAGAGAGATTATTGTTTTTCTTTTTTAAATGGTAAAATAATTTAATATTTTAGGTGAGTGAAAGATTTTAAATAGCAAAAATTCATTAAGATTAAGTAATCTTAATAAATTTCACTATGCATAAACTAAATACTCAGTAAAAAAATTAATTTTTTTATTTCCTTAATTGCTATATAAAATTCTCCAACCAAACAACCTGTTATTGTCTCTGAGTGAAAATAACAAAAGTTGACAACTGATCTTTTATTTATTGAAAAGACTAAAAACGTGCCCTATAGTTAGAGCAAAAACACTCGGTTAAATTGAACGTATTTAAGTTATATATCTGGAAGCAAATGGGTCCATAGCGTTTGAAATGAATCAGCCCAAAATAATAAACTTGAGTTTCTTGGGCCTTCTATGGTCTAAGCCCAAATCGGTTAAAACTGAACTATTTGATTTCACTCAATTTGTAATATTATTGCATATGTAAGTAACATACAATCATTTTGTTGACAACTAAATTTGAACGAATCAAATAAGATCTTAAGATGCTGGTCCAACTAGGCTTGGAAGTTGTATATCCAAACGAACTCTTTGGATAAAAAAGCATGACAAAGTTCAACTTAGAGCTAATGGAAATATCCCCTGGACAAAAGGAAAGGCAATGGATAAAGATCTTAAAAGGAAATATGAAAAATTGAGAGATTGAATCTAAAAGATATAGCTGGATGTCATGTGACCATATTCAGCTCTTTTATGCCTAAATATAATTAAAAACGTTTAGCCTTGTTTGATGTTTGTCTCATCATTGAGCGACAGACTTTCAAGTTTAATTATGAATTCAGAACAAAGAAAAACATAGAATATTCTTTCAAACTATATAAATATTGCAAAACATTTGAATATTAAAGAAAGGAAACTTTGGAGTTATTTTTTAAATTTAAGTGAAGTCTACATCAGCTTGAAGCATTCTTGAACGTGGAATAACAGTCACATGTAATCTGAGTCTATATAAAACCTTTCAAAGAGAAGAAAACACTTTAGAGAACTGATATTAATTCAAAGTGCTTATAAGTTTTATGCTCTTTGTGCCTAAATGTGCAAACCTACACTATATTATTACATTATTATTGAATATTAGTTATTTGAATTGTAATCCTTTCAAGAGAAACCATTCTTTAGGAAATCTTGATTGTAAACACTAATTAGAGATTGAGAGAAATGGATTGTCTTTTTTAAGAAGATCTTGATAGTTAGAGATTAAGAGTTTTATGAGAAAGCTTAAGTTGGGTATTGCATGAAAATTAAGTATGAATTGTGTAAAAGAAATTGTGAGAATTGAGTGGTTGTAGCTATTCAATCAAATGGTTATTGGATTAGAAATTTGAGGAGAAAGGAATAGATGTAAAAGAAGTTTTTTATATAATCAAACTTACATAAAAATCTCATATTTTCTCTTTTTTCACTATTTTATATTTTACCTTTTGTTTCATATACACTTATATTTTAAAATAGTTTTTTTTAAATCAAAACACCTTTTTTGACTTCTCTTTCATAAACTAACAAATATTTAACAAAATTTTTAAGATAAAAGTAAAATATTTTAAATTTTTTTAATCAAAATAAATTTGATATTGTTGTCAATTCATCTCTATTTTGATCAATAAATTCTTTCAACGTGCATTGTATTGAGAAAAGTAACTAGGATGATCTCATACATAAATAATTTTATTTTGTATGCATTAAATATCATTAAAATATTAAAACTTATAGATTTATTCTTGCCACTTTTTTGAAAGTAATTTGATATGCACGGTAGTTATTTGCGATAAGGATGACATTTTTAGCATGACTCCAATTCAATTTTATATTATAAATTTTGAGTTTGATTTAAATGGATATGGATAAAAAAAAAAGATTCGAACCCACTAATGTATTAATAAAAGCATTAAATCAGAGTTGATCTTGTAATAAGAAAATAATCAATTAGTTAGCACAATCAATATAATTGTTGAACGCTATTTCCTTGAATTTCATTTGTTGCTTTGTGAAACTCTGCTTGTGGAGGAGGACGATCAAGGTAGAATGAAAATTGGTGAGGTAAAGATCTGCACAAGTAATAAAACCAATTTATACAATAAAAGTGTTGCATCAAATATACTTCAATGTTCAAATTAACTCTCTAATAGGATTTCAATAATAATAAAGAAGATGATCAATAATGGGAAAATATCTTAGTATTTATATAGGTATTGTATATATCAATTGTCTCTAATAGAGTTTTAATAATAATGAAGAAGATGATCAGTAAAGGAGAAATATTTTAGTATTTATATAGGTATTGTGTATATCAATTGTCATATTTTTGGGTGAATAAGAAATGCTCACATGTCTTAGTTGTGTCGATGACGTGAACATAATTTTTATTTAATAGTTGATGGTATGATTATGTCATTACACACGTCTCTAAACATATCAATTAATATTGCTGGAGAGTTGATTTGTCTTTGATGTATCTAACGACTAAATTTGTGGTCGTAATTGATCAATTAGAAATTTTTTACTGCTTGAACTCATTAGAGTTGAGTTATTTGTAACGTTGTGGTCCATGCTTGAATTCGAAATTGTTTGATCATCATTGGGGATTGAATAATCATAACATAGGTGTTCATTTTGATATGTATCACTTTACGAGGTTTTGAATAATTTCTAATTTCATGAGTTTTAATTACATATTTGTGATTTATTTATTACTTAATATTAATATTGAATTTATTTAATTTGTATCCTATTGCTTGAGTTTCTATGATACAGGGTATATTATCAATATAAGATAATCTTGATAAGAAAAACTGACAAAAAAGATTGATAATTTAGCTGTGATCCAAGCCTTTCAAAATTTGCTTATTTATTACACAAGTTAAAGGATAACGTAAAGTAGGCCATTTAATAAAGAGGAAGAGATGGATTTGAAGATCGTGACACAATTAATAGAGGGCAAATTACATCGATACTTCCTATGATATGGTATAATTTTATCGACATTTTCCATTTTTCAAATTTGCTAGATGTAATATAAATAAGCCTATTTAAACTAGTTTTACAAGACTACATATGTCTACATTTATCCCAAAAAACTTCTTACCGCAATAATATAAAATAAAGCATAAGCATCAGTTTCCTGTTCAACAAGTGTTGTAGTTAGAGGTAGCGACAAGTTAAGTCAAATCAGATTTTGATATAAATAGATCAAAATTGTTTCAGAATTTTCTAATTTGTGATTTACTATGGGCCAAAACTTTGACTTGATCTAACTTGTTTATAAAGTTAAAAAAAAGTCTAGCATGATTTATTAGCCTAGACATAATTATTAATGTGTAAATAGGTTTTTATAAAAAAAATTCTACATAAATTATATTATAAGTGAATAAGCTTAAATTATAACATGTTATTTCAGAAAAAATATATTTTTAATAATATTTTTTTTGAGAAATTTTAATAATATTATATTGGGGCAAGATACTAAAATTAAAATTGTAGTATTATATTTTTAAAACTAATATAAAAGTAAATAATATATATGTGAAAATATAATATATATATATATATGCACATATATAACTAAATAATTAAGCCCATTAAATAGGTCAATAAATTGGGCTAAAGTTATACAAGTTAGACCTATTTAATAAATAGATCAATATATTAGTTTAACTCTAGTTTATGTATTTAAACAAACGATTTAAATCATGTTTTCAACGAGTTAAATTAGGCTTGGTTTGTTTCACCTTTAGAGCATTTCCAACGGGGGTAGCTTTGCTCGTTCTTAAACTTAAGAACCGAGCCAGTGAGAGTATCACTATTGGAGCATTTCCAGCTGACATTCACGTGTAATTTGCGTTGCTTATACAAGCAACAGTTGCTTAAGTATAAAATATTAATTTTTCACTTGAAACTCTACTCCTTCCTCCTCTGCATTCGCCTGGCGTTAACTGTAACTGAAGTCATATTTTTCAATTCATCAAAGACTCGCAAGTCACCATCGTCGCAACCCTTCTTCTCCCCTGCACTCGTTGAAGCTCGCAAGCCAGTCTGGTCTTCAATTTCTTCCCCAAAGGGACGCCAATTCCATCTTCAGGTCCAAGAGGCACAAGCAGCAGAAGAAGTTGCAGTGGATCTTTCGCCATTTTGTTTTTGTAGGATCCTTCTAGAGAGATTCTTTTTTTTTTTTAATTTTTTATTTTTTAAATTTTTCTTCTTTTATTTTTAAATTTTTGGGGTTGTTTTGATCATAAGATTAGATCATTATTCTGAGATGTTAAATTATACAGTGATATAAAAATTAGTTAAAATAAATTTATTATATTTTTAATATATTTTAATTTTTTTTATATTTATTATTTCAAAATTAAAATATAAATAAATTAATATTTTAAGTTGAAATAAAAATAAATATAAATGAAGTATAAAGATA
>JANHAO010030083.1:0-10231 GCA_026873985.1 Saraca asoca | reverse complement strand
TTATCCTAACCTACATAGGCTTATCACTTATCCTACTTAGGCTTAGGCTTATCACTTTAACTAACTAACCTATTCACTAACAGGTTTTATGATTCCCTTGAAAATATTAAATCCTTGAGAATTGAAATTTATTTACGTTCACTTGAAAATTGTTCATTTTTCATAAAAGATGGAGCATATGTATCTTTCCTGTCAGATTGGTTTGATGTTTTGATAGTTGTGCTGGACAATGTATACGGATTAGCCTCTTCTGATAACATTCTGGTACATATTACAGGAAGTCAGCCGGTTGCTTCTTGGGCTGAATTGTGGAAGGCCACTTGATACAACTTCTCTCCCTGAATCTGCTTCAGCTCTCTCTTCAGAACACAGTTTTGACCTCCAAGTATGAATTCAACCCTATTACACTTTTTCAGTTTAGCTTCAGAAGACAAAAAGGACTTTTGAATTAATTGCTTATGCCGAACTTCCTCAGAATAATGTTGGAGTTGTTGATAATATTTATATACATGAATATGCGTTATGTTAGGTGAATTTCCTTATGTTAATGAATATTTAAAATCTTTGAAGCATTTTTCTTCAAGGGGTGATTTTTATGTCCTGGAGTTTGTTTGTGTTTTCCACTTTCCCTCAGTTCCTTTAGAAAGAAAAATCACATGTATCTTTATAAATGAGAATGTAATTTGGATCTAGGGTGTCTCATTGCAACAGTGTCTGTATGATATGCATATGATGGAAGTATATTGATTTATCAGATTCCCATTTATGAATGTTAAACTTCTTATAAATTAATATTGCAAGACAATTTATACTGGTAATTTTCAAAGGAAAGTAAATTGCTTGACTTGTCAGTCTTGTGAAATTGACTGGCTTTTCATTTATGCTGATGCAAAGTCTTAACCCTCTTTATTTGCTTCCTCTAAAGCATCTGCTGCCAACTAGTCTTTATTTCTTTGTTGGCTGCTGATAGTAATTATGCCATTAAATTATTTTAAGACTAGAGAATTTAATGAGTTGGCTTTAAATCAATGATTATTGAAGGTAATCTTCATTGTATACAAAATTCTTCAGTTATTTTTGCTATGTTGATGGTTGATCTGATTACTTTATGTTGAATTCTTTCAGGCTTTCAGTTTTAATGCTGACAAAGAACAATTGAGAGAGCCTCAAGTAGTCAGGGTTGGTCTGATTCAGAACTCAATTGCGCTTCCTACAAATGCTTCCTTTCTGGACCAAAAGAGGGCTATCTTTAAGAAAGTGAAGCCAATGATTGATGCTGCTGGCACGTCAGGAGTCAATATATTATGCCTACAAGTAGGTTATGTTAGAGCTTGAACACTTTATCAATTGACTTCACACTAAGATCTGAAAATCTTAAGTGTATAAACTTATTGTAGGAGCAACTGACTTCACACTATGATCTGAAAATCTTAAGTGATTTGTATAAACTTATTGTAGGAAGCATGGACAATGCCATTTGCTTTCTGTACACGGGAGAAGAGATGGTGTGAGTTTGCAGAACCTGTTGATGGAGAGTCAACACATTTCCTGCAAAATCTTGCAAAGAAATATAATATGGTCATCATAAGTCCAATTCTCGAGAGGGATATTAACCATGGAGAGGTTATCTGGAACACAGCTGTAGTAATTGGAAATCATGGCAACATAATTGGAAAGCATCGGAAGGTAATAGCATTAGCTCTTTTCCACCAAAATTTGATGCAAATGCTCCTCTTTCAATTATCTGATGAACACATGGCTTCTGGCAGAATCATATACCAAGAGTTGGGGACTTCAATGAGAGCACATACTATATGGAAGGAAATACTGGCCACCCAGTATTTGAAACTGCATATGGAAAGATTGCCATTAATATATGTTATGGGAGGCACCATCCTTTAAATTGGTTAGCCTTTGGCTTGAATGGTGCAGAGATTGTTTTCAACCCTTCTGCCACTGTTGGTGAGCTCAGTGAACCAATGTGGCCAATTGAGGTACATAGAATTTTTTCTACAAAAGAATTTTTTCTACAAATTCTTTCATTAAAGCCAGAACAACTTTTGTGATAGGTTCTAAACAATAATTCAATGCTTATATTTCATATTTATAGTGTGAAATCAATAATTCAACAAAATGTTTATTTTTGTGTGAAATTAGTTCAGAGATGACCCTTAAATTAGCAGACGGGCATCCATTATTTGACTGCTTGACGACTTAACCTTTACTGACTCAATGTTTAAATCAGCCAGAATTTACTCTGCTAGACATCTGCATAATAGTGTGTAGTTTTCATGTATATTATTTTTCAGGCACGCAATGCTGCAATAGCTAATAGCTATTTTGTTGCGTCCATCAATCGTGTTGGGACTGAGACATTCCCCAATCCATTTACTTCTGGGGATGGAAAGCCTGCACACGCAGATTTTGGACACTTTTATGGATCCAGTCATATTTCAGCACCGGATGCTTCCTGCACTCCATCTCTTTCTCGCAACCGGGATGGATTGTTAATTGCAGACATGGATCTTAACTTGTGTAGGCAGGTGAAAGACAAGTGGGGCTTCAGGATGACTGCTCGATACGAGTTGTATGCAGAAACACTTGCTCACTATGTGAAACCTGAATTTGAGCCTCAAGTCATCACTGACCCGTTGTTGCATAAGAAGTCCCTTTAACCTTTTAATACTAGAAAAAGGTTTTGTGTGCAACAGCTCCTTGTAAGCAATAAACATTGTATTTATCAACGGTGTTTCTTGTGTTATAAATTCTGAAATTTATAAGGAGCAATAGTAATTTTACATTGGAAAATTACTTTTCAACACTTCTATTGGGCAAGCTTTTGCTAGACATCTTGAATTTTTGGGACAGTTACAACTATTAAGCCTTATCTAATGGGAATGGTTACATGGATTTTTTTGACACTATTATGCTCCATCAAAGAGCATATTCTTAGCCAAACTATTGTTTTATATTTGGATGGAGGAGATTAGACGAAAAAATAAGATTATTTTATATGATTTCTCTGGAAAAAAAAATAGATCTTTTACGGCTTAGGGAAGGTAAATGGGATAGAAGAAAATATCAATCTTGATAAGGTTAGAATCTCACTATGATAATTTCTAGTCTAGATTCACCATTTAAGTTGGCAAGTTTAAGATACAAATATAAACTTGAGAAATTTGCTTTCAAAGACTTTAATTATATTGAACTAAATACTACTTCAAAATAAGGTGTTATATAGCCTATCTATACTTAAAGTTTGAAGAATAAAATATGGAGAAAAAAATAGCTAGTAGCAAGCCAACTTGCTTCTACAGCAGGTTGAGCTAAGTTATGGTGGGATATGGTGGGCTAAGAGCAAGTGAAGTTGGGCAGCTAGACAACTTGTTTTTGCAGGGCAGTTCTACTACATTCTTATAGCAACCCAACTTGCTTCTGCAGCAGGTCTATGGTGGGCTAAGAGCAAGTGGAACTGGGCAGCTGGATAACTTGCTTCTCCAGGGCAGTTCTACTTCATTCTCCCTTGGTTGGAGAAAACTCGTCCTCGAGTTGAGTTTGATGAAGTGATAGATCAGCAATATTGAAGGTCGTGAAAATCCCATAATCGCCCAATAACTTGATCTTGTAAACATTATCATTAATCTTTTTCTCAAGTTGAAATGGTCCATTTGCTCTAGGAGAGAAATCTGGCATTGGGTTAGTTTGAGAATCTTTCTTTTCGGAGATGAATCCAAACCTAATATCTTTCCTTGAATGTGAGCTTTTTTCTATGCTTGTCACATTGACTTTTGTATCTGTCAGTCTGATGTTTTATCTTTTCTTATACTTGTTCATGCATCTTTTTGATTTCTTTAGCTTGTTCATCAGCATCAACACTATAATGTTTGTATAAGATTAATGGCATGAGATTTAATGGACTGAGTGGGCGTGCTCCATAGACAATTTTGAACATGCATTTGCCACTAGCCTAGTTGGAGTTGTTATAAGCAAACTCTGATTGGGCAAGTACAAGATCCCATTATTGAAGGTGTTTTCTAACAAAGCTTTGCATCATATTTCCCAAGATTTTGTTTAGAGCTTCAATTTAATCATTAGTTTGGAGATGACTTGCAAAACTGAATTGGAGTTTAGCGCTTACGTTCTTCCATAAAGTCTTTAAAAAATGACTCATATACTTCACATCTCTATCAAGGTGATAGTCTTTGGAATCTCATGAAGCCTCGCAACTTCTTGAAAGTACAATTCAGCGATATCTGTAGCATCATTGTCTTTTGGCAAGGTATGAAGTGAGCCATCTTTGAGAATTGATCAACAACAACCATGATGGAATCCTTTTGCCATAGAGTTCAAAGTAAGCCAAAGACAAAATCTATGCTAACATCTTCCTAAGGTAAGGTGGGAATAGATAATGGTAGATATAATCTAGTATTTTGGCTTGTGATTTTGGCCAGGTGGCATGTTCGGTATTGTTAAATGTGACGGGCAACATCTCTGTCAAGTTTTGGCCAATAGAAACTTTCTTTAAGAAGAGCTATGGTTGTGTCTCTCCCAAAATGACCAGGTAAACCTCCATCATGTGATTATCGAATAATTGTAACTCTCAAGGAACATTAGGAATGCATAATAAGTTACCTTTAAAAAGAAAACCTTCTTGTTGGTAATAATTTTGGTAGGTTTGGTCAGTGGTGAACTTCCAGATTAAACAGAAATCAAGATCTTCTTCATATAGTTCTTTAATCACTTTAAATTCAATAACCTTGACTTGCATAGAGGAAAGCAGAGTGTGCTGGTGGCTCAAGGCATTAGCAACATGGTTCTAGGTTCTTGATTTGTGCTTGAAAAGAAAAGGGTATGATTGAAGAAACTCACTCTAAGCAACATGGTGTCGACTAATCTCTGTTATGAGCTTAAATGCTTTAAAGGTTGATAGTCAGAATATAGCAAGAATTCCTTCCAGAGGAGATAGTGGCTCCAATGGTCTAAAGCTCACACAATAGCCTAGAACTCCTTGTCGTAGGTGGAGTACCTAAACTTTGCATCCTTTAATTTTTCACTAAAATAAGCAATTGGTCATCCTTCCTGGCTTAATATTACACCAATACCAACATTTGAAGTATCACAATTAATTTCAAACATTAGGTTAAAATTGAGAAGAGTTAGGACAAGAGCTTCAGTGAGCCTTTTCTTCAACTCTTCAAAATTTTGTTGTGCTTTGTCTATCTAATAAAATCTATCTTTTTTTATGCTGTTAGTGATTGGAGTCGCGATAGAACTAAAGTTTATGGTGAATCTCCAATAAAATTATGCTAGCTCATGGAAACTTCTGACATTGTGGACAGAACGAGGTGTGAGTCAATGGAGGATGGCTTCAATCTTACAGGGATCAACTTGAATTCCTTGAGCAGTGATGATATATCCTAAAAATGTCACCTCAGATATTAGAAAAGAGTATTTCTTGAGGTTGGTGTACAATTTTGTTCTTTTAGGACTTCAAAAATTTGACAAAGATGGTCTAAATGCTCTTGCTTGTTCTTGCTGTATATCAGGATGTCATCAAAGTAAACTATAACAAACTTACCAATGAAATGTTAGAATACCTAATTCATGAGGCGCATAAATATGTTAGGAGCATTGGATAATCCAAGAAATGAGTGTTTTAAGGGTGGGAGAGACGATTTCTGGTAGGGTGGTAGTTTTGGTAAGTTTTTTTGATGTTTTTGTGGTTTTTTTAGAATGGCAGGGAGGTAGGGATCAAAGTGCTTTAGTACCAAATAGTTAAAGGAGATAAATGAGACAGAAGAAAACATCAATATTGTTAAGGTTAAAACCCCATTGTGATGATTTCTAATGTTGATTCATCACTTAACTTAGCAAGTTTAAGATACACATATAAACTTGAGAAATTTGCTCTCAAAAACTTGGGTTATATTGAATTGAATACTATTCCAAAACAGGGAGTTATATAGCCTATTTATACTAAAGTTTGAAGAATAAAATATAGAGAAAAAATAGTTGGTAACAAGCCAACTTGCTTTTGCAGCAGGTTGAATTAAGCTATGATAGGTTAAGAGCAAGTGGAGTTAGACAACTGGACAACTTGCTTCTGGAGGGCACTTTTATTACATTCTTGCAACAATCCAACTTACTTTTGCAATAGGTCTATGGTAGGCTAAAAGTAAGTAGAATAGAACAGCAGAATAACTTGCTTTTGTAGCACAATTCTACTTCATTCTATCTCCCAATGCTAAAATATCAAGTTACGAACTTTTTATTGGATGCATTTATTTTTAATTTTTTTTTCTTATATGCCTACCTATCTACTTTAGTTATTTCATCTTCAGTGCACTATTTTTTTTTTTTTTTGGTTTTTTCATATTAGCTATTCAATGCTCAAAACTTACTAACACATAAAATCGCATGTCTTATCAATCCAATAAAATATCTGGTTTTGGTCTTAGTAAACTTGCATTTCATACACTATTTGTTTGGACTTCCACTTCAATATGCTATATATGGTTATAAGTTAAATACATTGAGATGATGATTTGTGTTATTGTGCATGTGGAAATTGGTTCCACCATTTTAAAAGTATGAAATTAATGTAATTTAGATGATGTAACGTCAGATGCTATGCATAATACATTTTACACTTTTGGATATAGAAATGCCTGTCTTATTTTACCTGTACTTATCTCAAAACCATTTGAATTTACTTGTCATGACTCCTCCATGAGGATATATTATCCACAATGTCAAAGACCATACTAAATGGTGATTTTGCTTTTTTATTAATCAATTTGATTTCAGAAACAACCCTATTTTAAAATCAATTTTGTGTTCAGTTTTTTTTTATTACATTCAATTAAATTATTCTATTAGTATATTATTTACATCTTTATAATTCTTTATGATGTCATATGCCAACGATATTATTAACAAATCACTCATCATGTCAATAATTATATTAATTATTCTAATGATAGATTGATTATGTAATTTAATTGAATGTAAATTGAATAATTTAAAAATTAAATTAATATAAAAATTATTTGAAAATTTTGATTGAAAAATAATTAAATAGTTGAAATATTAAATAAATAATAAATCCTTTTAAAATTACATTGATACACTTTAAATTAGTGAAGGACTAACTAAGACCTCTTGATTTGATGATTATTACTCATATTGACGGTCGATTTTGATAATCGGTCAACGGAGGGTTTAAGAAACCGAGCTGCTAACCTATCGATTGATATATGCAAATACGAAGTAAGATTTAAGTGAAGGGAGGAGAGAGCAAGAAGAAGTTTTTTTTGTGGTTCGGCCAAAGTCTATATGACTCCTATGTCCATGGTGAGTGTGATTCTTCTCCACTGGTGATTATAACAAAGGATACAAGAGTTTTCTGTTACTTCCTATTCACTCTTTATTTTTTCTCATCTGTCTTTTTATCCGACCCCCTCTTTTCTACATAGGAAGGGAAGATTACAATAGATAATAATAATTTATTCGTACAGAATCATGATTACATCTGTAGCAAGCATTAAATGCTAGGCGGCAAGTAATAAATACTGGATAAATCATTATCGGACCTTTAGGGGCTATGGGCTGATAGAGTACTCAAGCTGTGTCAGTTAGTCACTTGGTCATTCCCCTGAGTGCGGGGGTAGAGCTCGCCAATGCCTTTGTTAGCCGAAACTCATGCTTACTTGTCAGGCGGTTTGCTACAAGGCCTCCAGCGACCTTGTCTTGGTTTGGGCCACACTTTTTCCTTTTCGGGCTTCTATCCTCTTGGGTTTCTACTGACCTCTTTCGTTTGTCCGAAGAATCCCATAACAACTCATACTTTAAATCTTGGGGAACAAATTCTAAGTAATTAAGATATATTTTTAGTGAAAGAATATAAAATAATTATTTTTATCATTTTGTATAGTTAAATTGTAACTCAAATTTTTTTTAATGTTAATTTTCTTCAACTACTTATATCTTATATTTGAATTTTATTGTCTATAATTTTAAAAGATTAGATGATATATAAGTAATTTGATAAACAAAAAAAAAAGCTGATAATATACTCTGGTAAGCAACTTATTTTATTAAAAAAATTAATATTGTAATGCAAATTTTATACTTAGAAATTGTAGTTGTTATTAGTTGCCACTTGCCACCGCTAAGAGGTTTAACACTCTGCACACCGAACCCCTCAAACACCATCTATATATACAAAACTAGCAAAAGGTCCTCCCAGATCATAAATAATTAGGTTATATTCTCTTCTATTTTTTTAAGGTATTAATAATTTTTAGAAAAAAAAAGATGAATTTTCATATATTATCTTATAATTTTTGTACTAAAAAAAAAAAATATGATGAATATACAAAAGTTGGATAATTATAATAAAATTCATCCTTATCTCAGTGTGCATATCTTCTAAATCATTTCCCTGCATCCCGAATTACAGTCAGCCTCGCAGCCTCTTGTTTTCCCCTCTTTTTTTTTTTTTTTGGTTTTCTTATCATATTTGATAT
The DNA here is from genome assembly GCA_026873985.1 of Saraca asoca. NCBI lineage: Eukaryota > Viridiplantae > Streptophyta > Magnoliopsida > Fabales > Fabaceae > Saraca > Saraca asoca. The sequence continues at coordinate 1,703 of JANHAO010030083.1, read as the reverse complement.
TCCACTCACGCGTCTCTCTCTCTCTCTTCTGCTTCTTCTCTTTGTCATCACCACAACCACAAGCCCAACAACTGTCTCTGGCAGAAATATTCACATATCCAATCACTACTTCACCCTTCTGAGCAAGTTACAATCTTTCTTCCTTCTCTCACGTACCCGTCGTCCATGGCTTCCATATCTGCTCCCACACCACCCAGGCTCAGTTTTCCAAACTCAAAATTCACTAGCCCTTTTCCTCTCAGAAGACCCTCTTATCCTTCTCCTTCACTTCCATTCCCTTCCCATTCCCACAGTCTCTGCACTGATGCCGCGGCCGCCGCCACTCTCTGCCGCTGCCTCAACCCTGCGTCCGATTCTCCGTCGCCGTCTGATGACTCTGCCAAAGGATGGGATTCTGTGTTTCAGGATGTGATGAAGAGTGTTGTCCAGAGCTTCGATTCGTTCATGAATTCGCTTCGGAATGAGTCTCAGGATGGGAGAAATAGCGCTGGTGTGGCAGAGGCGGATAACAAGAAGGAGGAGGATGTGGAATTCGAAGATGAAGAATGGGATTGGGATCGGTGGCGCAATCATTTTCAGGAAGTGGATGAACAGGAGCGTCTTGTTTCAATCCTCAAGGTACGTTAAAAAGGATGTCTTTTTTATTATATATATCTCTTGTTGTTTGAAGAATGTTTTTTTCGGTGCAATTTTATGTGATTGTCATATTTGGTATTTTGAAATTTAGTTTGCTGATGAAATTGAGTTCTGATTTTCAGGAGTGATGAATATTAGTATGCTTTGTGGTGTCTATTTCATTTAAAATGTAATGTCAATGTTTTTCTTCCTGGTTCTTAAAGGAGCTGGTTGAGTTATTGGCACTACTTTGGTTGGGCTGAATTCAATTATGAAAGATGCAATTTTCTCTGGAATTAGTTTTTGCTATTACAATGATGTTACGGTTCGAGAAATGGTCGTGTTTATCAGTTATTTAACTTTGTTGTGCTTTTAGACTGTAGGTTAAGAGGGAAAGTGGGAAACATCTTAATATGATTGAGAGAGCAATAACTAATTATAATTTCTAAACCTTTTTTGAGGCAGTCATTACGCTAGGTTGTTATTTGTGTTACCTGTTGCAGTGGTTGTGCAATCAATGTAATGGATATTCCCTAAGGTTGGCATGATGTTACCTTGTTACTTTTCAACTATCAAATTGACCAAACTTATATGAATGAAAGATTGGGAAGAAATTTGATTGGGACATAGTTGCGGTACAAGTCCAAGAAAATGTGACTGACATTGTTGGCTTGTTCACTTGAACCATCAAAAGTTTTCAGTATGACATAGACCTATAGAACTATTTATGGATTATGAATTATAAGGGCAACTAGTTTTGTTGCATGATGAAGGATCCTCTTGTGATGTTGGCAAACTTCATTTCTATTTTTGGCATCAGGGAATTTTCCTGTAATGGGGGAATATTTGAAGCTATTTAGATTGAACCTTGGGCTGACCTTTTGTTTTGGAGATTTATACTGAATGCTAACAATCATGACTTCATGCTCAACAGTCTCAATTAAGCCAAGCTGTGAATTTAGAGGACTATGAAGATGCTGCAAGGATTAAGGTGGCAATTGCAGCTGCAGCTACCAATGACAGTGTTGGCATAGTGATGTCCCATCTCAATGTATAATTTTTAACTCAAATGATGCTCATAAGACGAA
>JANHAO010030082.1:0-10231 GCA_026873985.1 Saraca asoca | reverse complement strand
TTTGATTGAAACCTCTACACAAGGGATTTCTGGGGGATTAGGTTCGGCCATTTGAGGGCTTCTGAAGAAAATTTTTTGAAATTTTTCCTTCTTGGCTGCACCTAATCTTACAGATTGATCCCAAGATTATGTCACACAAACTGAATATTGATCCTCACCACAAACCAGTTCATCAAAAGAGAAGGTCATTGACTGCTAAGTGATCTATCGCTCTAAAAGGGAAAGTATACAAACTTCTAGTTAACAAGTTCATCTGAGAGGTTCACTATTCGACCTAGGTGGCCAATCCTATATTGGTGAAAAAGAAAAATGGGAAATGGAGGACGTGGATTGATTTCACTGATCTTAACAAAACCTGTCTAAAGGGTAGCTTCCTTTTGCCAAAGATCAATCAGCTCGTTGATGCAATAGCCCAGGCACCAACCCCTCAGCTTTATGGATGCTTATTCAAGGTACAACCAAATGCCCATGGAGCCCAAGGATGAGGAGCACACCTTATTCATCACGGATTGCGGGTTGTATTACTATAAGGTGATGCCCTTCAAACTGAAAAATACAAAAGTGACCTCTCAGCGGTTAGTCAACATAATGTTCAAAGAGCAGATTGGGAAAATCATGGAAGTCTATGTGGATGACATACTCGTAAAATCTAAGCAGGTCGAAGATCATGTAAGAGACTTGGATGAAATGTTTCAAAATTTGAGGAAATATCAAGTTAAACTGAATCCCTTAAGTGTACATTTGGAGTGGCTTTGGGAAAGTTTCTCAAGTTCATAGTTAACATTAAAGGAATTAAAGCAAACCCAGAAAGGATTAAGGCACTCATCGATAGGAGGTCCCCGACTAGGGTCAAGGAAGTGCAAAGTCTGACTGGTTAGGTTGTAGCACTTAACAGATTCATTTCCAAAGCAATAGATAAATGCATACCTTTTTTTTTATGTTCTGAGGAGGGCCAAATGGTGTGAATGGATTGAAAAGTACGAAACCGATTTTTGGCACTTGAAAGAATACATAGGTCGAGCTTTACTACTATCTAAGCCACAAGAGGGAGAGAAGCTCATTCATTACCTAGGAGTATCCCAGCATACTATTAGCACAACCCTGGTTCGAGATGAAAGCGGAGCTCAACTTACAATCTATTATGTGAGCAAAAGGATGCTAAATATGGAGGTGAATTATACGCCTATGGAGAAGCTCGCTTATTGTCTTGTAATTACTTCTAGGAAATTGCGACCTTACTTTCAAGTGCACACTATCGAGGTGCTCACTACATACCTATTGAGGCAGACCCTATAGAAAACTGACACTTCAGGTTGCCTACTCAAGTGGGCCATTGAATTGGCCTAGTTTGACATCTGATACAGGTCGAGGATGGCAATCAAAGGACAAGCCTTAGTGAATTTCATTATAGAATTTACTAAACCTATGGAGAAGGAAGTGGAGACCTCAGAAGCTCCATGATAGGAACTTTACATAGATGGGTCCTCATACGAGTAGAATATGGGGCAGGAATACTTTTAATCAGTTCAGAGGGACACAAAATCCTCCGTGCACTAAGATTTGAATTTTAAGCTTCCAACAATGAAGCTGAATATGAGGCACTGCTCACAGGACTTCGCTTCGCAAAGAAAATACAAGTTAAAAACTTGAGGACATTCAGCAACTCTTAGCTCGTAGTCTGTCACATAAAAGGCAAGTATTAGGCAAAAGGATCGAAGATGGCTATCTACCTCTAGAAGGTTCAAGAGTTTCTTAAAAATTTCTAAACGTACAAGATTAGTTAGGTCTTATGAACTTAAAATGCGCATACAGATGCACTAACTCGCTTGGCCGTAACCAAGGACATAGATTTCTCATATGCAATCCTAGTGGAAACTCTTCCATCACCAAGCATCAAATAGAAAGACGTCGTGATGACAACTATTATGGCACAAAGCTTATGGATGAACCTAATTTTGAGATATTTACAAGATGATAAGCTACCAGATGACAAGTTGGAAGTACGCCGAATACAAGCTCGAGTTGCTAGATATTGCATCATCAATAACATGCTTTATAGAAGGGGTTTTTCGACTCCACTCCTCAGATGCATTGATGACCCTAATTGTGACACTATCTTAGAGGAAATTCACACTAGTCACTGTAGAAATCACACTGGTGGTTATCTCTAGCTTAAAAGGCACCTCAGCAGGGGTTCTACTGGCCAACCATGAAATGAGACATAATCAACCTTGTTAGACGATGTGATAAATGTCAGAGGTTTGCTAAGGTTCCATAAGCTGTTTTAACTTTCCTTCAACAAATGATCAGTCTTTGGCCCTTTGCAATATGGGGATTGATCTAATCGTGCCTTTCCCCACAGGTCGTGGGAGCTACAAATATGCAGTAGTGGCTATTGACTGTTTCACAAAGTGGGCAGAAGTGAAAGAATTAGCTGAAATCTCTCCTTAAAAAATTGATAAGTATGCTTGGAATAACATTATTTACAAGTTTGGGATTTCTCAGTAGATTATAACAGACAATGGGACCCAGTCCAAAAGCGAGCAGTTTATCGAGTTCTGTAAAGACCTCGAGATTGTAAAAAGCTTTTCAATAGTAGACTATCCTCAAGCCAATGGGCAAGTTGAAGCTGTTAACAAGATCATCAAACAGATCTTGAAGACTAAATTGGAGGCAAAGAAGGGAGTATAGGTAGACGAGCTGTCAAAAATACTCCGAGCTTACAGAACTATAGCTTGTAGCACCACAGGGGAGGCTCTTTTCTCAATAGCTTATAGTTCCGAAGTAATGATACCAACAAAGTTTGAAGTAACTTCACATCGAAAGGCCACTTTCGATCTAGAGGATAACAACTAATTGCTCACTGCAAACCTTGACCTTGTCAAGGAAGTAAGGGATATAGCTTGTTTCTAGGTCACGACCTATCAACAATGGGTTGTGAGGCATTATAACTGAAAGGTCCAAGCTCGTAGCTACAGGGTAGGCAATCTCATGCTATGCCTCATTTTGCCAGGAGCTCACAAGGCTAATAACAGGATGCTTGGACTGAACTGGGAAGGTCCATTCATAATAAAGGGGAATTTAGGAAACGAAACTTATCACTTGTCAAATGTAAATGGAGTTGAAATTTCCCAAGCCTAGAACGTCGAACACCTTCAACCATATCATCAATAAGTTTGAGCTCAACTCTGTAATTCTATACATTATTCAAATCTCAATAAAAATGCCTAAAGACCTCATATTCTATCTGTACTCTCCAACATATCTTTAGAATGTTACTCTTAAGGCAAATTGATCTCAAAATAAATTTGATTAGAGCTCGTTTAAACTGCATTCAAACTAATAACTCAACTAGCCATCTTGGGAGCTATGAATGTCATTGCCTACTAAGCATTCAGGCATAAACCTATGACCTGCTAACAAAAAACTCAAATATTTTGACTTGGCAAAAATCTGGAAAGGTAGTCAATCGAAATAAACAACGGATTTAAGCAAATTCATCTCAGAATAAGTAGCTCATACAAGTTCATCACAAAATAATAACTGCCATTGCAGATAATTGTCCAATTAGAATATATCTAAAAGTGTTAAAAAATAAAGAGTACAAGACAAGGGTGTGGTGACATAATCTATGAAGAGGTCGGGGGCATAGGTGGATCCTGACAGATAGAAGAGTCAACAAGGGATGCAGGCAAGTTCTCTATCATTTATTTTTTAGCCTCCACCATGGTTCTTTCTTTGACCAGTGAGCTACCTTTGATCTAAGTGTCATTCTAAGTAAGAAGACCTCCATCACTGATTTCTATACCTGGGGCTAAAGTGGCCTTTGCGTCCTCTATGAAACGTTGAATAATTGCCTCAACATCTCCACCAAAGAACACAAAATCTATGTTTGGATGTTTTTGCCACAAGATAAATAGAAAGCTGTCGGTGGTGTCTAAGATCGCTCTATCCGCAGCCTGCATGACCATGGCAACGATCTCCCTCCTGACTTGAGTAACCTCTTCCATAGCTCGTGCAGCCCTATCTTCAGCTTGGGTGGCCCTGTCTTTAGTGTGAGCTGCCCTCTACTTGGTAGCCTCTTCTTTCTTTTCTGTGACTTCAGCCTGCCCCGCTGTCACTTCCAACTCGCTTTGAGACTATGTCAAATGGCTAGCTACTTTATAGAGCCTCGAGATCAAGCTAGTCATCTCACGAAGTAATGTATCCTCAGCCTTTTTTTTTGCAGCCTCGACGCCCTACAATTGGGTCTCAGTATGTTCCAGTTCCTTCCTTAGCTCCATTGCTTCCATAGTCAAAGTGGCCAAGTGTTGCTTTTGAGCTTACCCTGCTCTTTTTCCCAAATCATGATCTCATCGCTTAACTTTATTATTTCTAATGTGCCCTAAAAAGACCAAAATGGCTAGATCACCTACCAAGGAATGTAAAAAAAAAAATGAATGATGAATGATACCAACCAGCAAACAATGGTGAACTATTATGCTCATCAAGGCGCTACCACATATCTCCTCATATTCCAATGCCTTTGTGTGGGTTCCCCAAACTCATTCCACATGTCTGTGAAGAAAATCATAGTATATCAGTGTCTTGGGGCCCAGGCCTTTTGGTAGGTCCCTTGTTGTGTCGTTGTACTTATCCTCTAAACTAACAACGAACTCTTTCCCTTTTTCATTTCTCTGTTTTTTAGAAGAAGGCTCATTTGGAGTTTTCTTCCCGTGGTCAAGAGGCTTCATTGGCCCTCTCATGACCTCAAACAATTCCAGGTGTGAAAGAGGGATCGGTGCCAGCAAAGTTTCCTTCACAACTATCGAAGAGGAAGGACAATTAATTTGAGTAGAAGTTGGTAAGGTATCTGGCCTTGACCTAGCTGAAGGGGGAGGTCTGGTAAAATTGAGTCTCCCCATATCACTGCTCTCCCCGAAATCCACTGGAGTGACCTCTCTGACCCCGCGAGCTCCAATATCTCATGAGTTGTCAAGAAGCTCGACGTTGAGAGCAGGGGAGAGCCTGTGTGCCCACAAAGCTTTTCATCAAAGTTTAGGTTATTTTGAAAATCTTCAGAACCAACGAAGTGGTCGAGCACCTTGATTTCTCTCACCCTTAGCTCTGATCTCTTTTTCCTAGCTCCATTTGTAAAGACACAACAAGAGCTTAGATTTCAAACAAAGTGAAATAAGTGACAAGGCTAACCTACATCCTTCTAGTTCGCTTGCCGGGACTTAACACAAATGAAAAGTTTTGATGTCAGCTCAAGGAAGGATAAGAAATATAAAACCAACAGGTCTTATGATTCCCAACGATGGATTTCCCCTTAGCATCCCCTTGAGGAAGAATTTTCTTGTATTTAGACGGACAGGCTGAAAGGTAGTAAATCCCTTCTCATGGTTCGATTGTCTTGATACTACAGAGATTGGAATGGACTCTTACCGAAGGGGGTGCAAGGTCATTCTTAAGATAGATAAGTGCTAAGGAAGTCAGTTAGGAGTATGAATTCAGAGTCAACTGAAAAGGAGAAAGTTTTAGTTTGTTCAAATAATCAATTACGTAGGGGGAATCGAAAATCTAAATCCAGCACCAAGATGTTGGATGCTAATTGCTATGAATTTTGAAGGAGGAAGAGCAGCATGGTCATTATAAGAAGATGCCAAGACACGGCAACCCCTTGGGAAATGACATGCTTGAGCTATCGGTTCAAGCTCATTGAACTTGACACTTGAAGAGTGAAGAGTAAAAAGGGCACGAGTTACAGACCCCATGGGCCTGGGACGAGCTACGAGCTCCTTAGTGACCTCATAGCTTCGAGAAGTTACGAGACGAAGTAGCTCCTCGCTCCATTCAGAAGATTTAGTATCTTCAGTTCTTATTAGGTGATGGCAACATTTACAAGGTGGAGACATCTACACAAAGAAAAAGGAATGATCAGGTCACTAGAGGTAAACTGACCTTTATTCTCTGAAAATTACCCTAACAAAAATCCTCCTATGTGAAAGGTTGTATACATATTGGATCACCAAGATCCAAACTCTAAACACACATGAAAGAGGGGGGCTCAACTAATGGGTCGCTAAAGCCAAAAGAACTAATGAAAGACTCAAACAACAATAAAAAACCCTAGCGTCTACTGACAGTCCAACCAGACAAACAGGACACAATGAAAGGAAAGGCATGGATAAGCAAGTTTGACCAGTGTTTCAGATTTTATCAGCAATAAACAAATAAACTAGCATGAACCTCAAAACAGAAACCCATAGACTATGAGCCAGGGAGAGAAGGCTTATCATGTTAAATAGAGGAAGAGGTTTGAAACGTAAGCAAAGCTGGCTTTCGGCAGTCAGAACTTGAGCCACAAGCCTAGTAGGCTAGAAGGATGTTGAAAGTGGCAGATGACAATGAAAGATCATAGAACTAATAGAGAAGATGGGAATGAAGAGTCTGTGAGCCCTAGATTTCAAATGACTAATGAAAGGGGAAAAAGAGTTTTCTCGATTTATATCATGCATAACCTAACCGTTGGATCTAGGAACTTTTTGAATACCTACAATCTGATGGCTTTGCATATGTCAGCATTAAGTCCCCACTAGCTTGGCAAAAACATTTACTGGAGGTAGTAATCATTACACAAAGTACTAGTATAAACCTAATTCATGGATAAAACAAGATGTAAAATGATCTGTAAGATCGCAGATCATAAACAATGAGTTTTATCTTTCTGACTATATTGTGACTAACTTGTGCTTAAAGACGCTGCTCATATGTGACCTTCCACCTGACATGCGTGTAACTAACTTTCTTAGGCACCGCGTGCATGCCAAGACCTCGTGCGAGTCCTAGCACACCTAATCACCCATTGTGCACTTGACTTCATGCTAGTATGGGCACACCTAATAGCCTACTATGCACTTAACCTCGTGCTAGTCCAAGCACCTCTAATTACCCACTGTACACTCAAACTCATGCTAGTTCAGGCGTAAATGATTGCCTACTATGCATTCGACCTCGTGCCAGTCTGAAAGTACCCAATCGCCAATTACGTACTCAATCTCATGCTAATTTGGGTGCACCTAATCATCTATTGTGTACTCGACTTTGTGCCAGTCTGGGCACACTTAATCACCCACTATGCATTAGATCTCGTGCCAACTCAGGCACACCTAATTGCCCATTAAGCACGTAACTCGTGCCAGCTCAGGCGCACCTAATCGCCAGTTGAGCATTCAAGCTTGTGCTAACCAAAAAGTGATCTAAGCATTCAACTTATCCAAGGCACAACTCTTACATGAACCATTACTCGTTTTCATGTAACTTGATGGTCACTGCTTTCATGTGACCTAAAGGTGCATAACCAACCAAGGCACTCTAATGCTCAGATTCATTCATTCAAGGAAAATTAATACAGCTGATTGGTTATTTAACTCAATGTTTATTTAGCTGTGGTAATCTACTCATGAAAAGCTCACATGCTATTTTTTGCAATAAACAAAGCATTCAACATGATATGCTCGGAAAGGCAAAAAATGTTACACAAAGTTTCATTACAAAACCTCTTTCGACGAGGTAAATTTACATGAAGATTCAAAGGTATAAATCGAAGTAAGCCTACAGTCATAATACGCAGGAGGAATTAGCTTTCAAGAACCAGATCCTGTGAGCAGCGAGCAAGCCAAACTGCTCTAGCTCTTCCTCGCCCTCCTTTCGAGCTTGCAGCTTCCCTCCTACTTGAGTGCCCCTGAGATACTTGGAATGGAAGGACAGGCACTTGAGGCAAGCAGGGCAGCTGCTCATATCTCCATTTGTCCTCCTGAGCAAGAAGAACATCCTTTAGCTTGATCACCCTAAGGTACTTGGAGATCTAAAGGCACCTTGCGCCACCATGCAAGGAAACCAAAGAATAAGGGTGAAACAGTTGCATTATTCAATGCAGCTTGAAGGGAGCTACGAGTGTATGTAACAAAATTTCCCAGAATCCTCAAAGAGGAATTATCCATGAGGTCTCCCTATAACAAAATTTCTCAGAATCCTAGAAAAGTATTGTCACAGCAGGCCAAACATGCCTTGAAGAACTCCATCAAAGGCCCAAGTCACCAAAAACATGAGGGGCTCAACTAATGCACCCATCTAGTCTTTTTGTGAAGAAGGAAAAAGGTCTCTACACTTTAAATAGACCAGTCCGGCCTCACCAAAGAATCCAAAGGTTATCTAGTTGTTCTTGATCAAATAGTCCAGCAAAGAACAAGGTTGACATGCCAACAGCTATAAAACATTTATAGTAAGAAATATGGCCTGGCACAGATGAAATGAAAGATTAAAGGTTGACATGATAACATGACAGACTAAACATGTAGACTTGACAACACTATAGACTGTAAAAGCACTTTAGCAACATGACAGACTGAGACCTTTTGCCAATGAACTACAACTCCTAGTCTGCGAAGCAAACTGAGAGTTAGGAGGCTAATGTTATAGGTATTTTTAGAACAGTATGGAATGGAATGGCAAAAGCCTAATGGAGTAGTCTAGTAGAGAAGGGTCCAACCCATTCTAGAGCGAGGTCGTGGGACTTACCAACAGATCGCCCAAAGCGAGCTTAGGTTGCTATACAAGCTTAGGTCACTGAGTGAATTACCCCGAGCATAAGCACAGAACCCCGAAAATCAATCAGCACCTAGATGCACATATCTCCAACCAACAAGTCAACCCCTAAAACCAACACATCAGCCACCAACGGTTCGACAATGAATTGCTAAGCATTTATTGTCTGTCAATCATTTATTACCCAATACAACGGAATAGACATATTTGTAATTTATCAAATTATACTTGTAACCCTTACTACTTCTATAAATAGGAAGGAAAATCATTGTAAAAGAGAGAGTGGAGAATACATGCAGAAATTCTGTTAAAATAGTGAGAGAATATTTGTACTCTTGTTCTGCTATTCTGAACAGTAAAACGACCACATAAGAGCAAATACAATCACCGTGAATGTAGGGGTCACATTAGCTTTAACCAAACTACATTAAAAACTTTCAGTATTCATCTTATTCTTCCTTCTTCTTGCTCTTGCTGTTTTCTTGCTTTTTTACGCCTCTTACAGCAGTTTGGATTCTAGAATTTTTAATTGGCTGATTATCAAAATCGACCGTCAACAAATTTAAAATTAATATAATTTTAATTAAATGAAAATAACCAATAATAATTTAGGCAAGAAAAATATTATCACATAAATGTACACATTATGCTTACATAATTAATTCTAACAAAATATAGAAAATTTAATTTAAAAATTAAGGAGACATGAAATTCATAATCACAAAAAATTAACAAGGTATAGTTTGAGAATATTTTCACATTACAAAATTATTTTCAAATGAAAATAATAAGATTATTAACATGAATATATGCAAATATATCAATAAAAACAATAATGTCAATATTTCGTCACACTTTATTCCATATTTTGATTATTGTAGGGCTTCTATCCCTTGACTTGTTGCGACTTAATAGTACTTTTCTTTTTGACCAAAAAAAAAAAAAATTAGTAGACACCCATTTTCATTTATGTGACATGTACTTTTTCATTTCATTCATGTGAAATATTTTTTTTTTCAAATTTGTTCTTAATGCTTTGTTTGAAATTAATTTTTCTAGAATTGATTTCATTTTATTTCATTTACAAATGAATTCTATTATTTAAAAATTATATCAAAAATAATGATTTTAATTCATTTACAAATGAATTCTTTTGCTTAAGATATATTAAAAAATACATAAAATTTAATTAAAAAATAAATTTTGATAATATCACGATAGATAAAATGTTATAATAAAGGTGAAGTATATGATAAAATTTTTTATGAAAGTTTAATATAAAACGTATAAAAGTTATAATTTTTATATGAAAGCTCCTATTGGAAAACATTTTTTTTAAATAATCTTATTTTCTTGTATATAAATAAACAAATTTTATATTATTTATATATTTTATGATTAACAAAATAATATATGATACTATAATAGGTGGGAAAACAACCTCTTTTATAAAGTAGTAGATTTTGTTTTCTGCTATACTTTCTATATATAACATTGAGCAAATAAAATATTTTTTTATAATTTTAATTTTTTATAATTATAAATATAAATAAATGGAATTACTTATCAGAAGATATTTTTTTAACAAAACAAACATGATCAAAATCTTGTAATTTTTTCATAAAAAATTGTAATTGTGCAT
>JANHAO010030081.1:0-10233 GCA_026873985.1 Saraca asoca | reverse complement strand
CAAAGATAACTATAAACAAGGACTTATTTACAAAGAATCACTCTTATACTTCAATAAGTTAAGTCTAGGAACATTAAGATAACTCATTTTCATAGAGTTATCACAGTCCTCTGCATGAACTAAATTTCATTATCAATATTTTGGCACCATCTGTGGGGACTATCTGCTCTCTGAAGTCTCCATCGCAGCCCAACAATGGCCAGAGGAAGAACAACTTGGAGCTCAACCACTCCAGCCCTCTAATTGATGGACACTCCCATTGTGGGGGCTTACCAAAGGTCTGCTACTGATCCTGAAGCTCAAGAGGCACAGACATCTGGCCAATCTCATCCGGTGCTCGAAGGCACGGTAAGAGAGCTGGAGGAAACCATCAAAGCACTGGTGCAGGCCCAAGCTCAGAGCACATAGGCACAAGAAGAACTCATAGCACAGCTCCAACAGCTTCACAAAGAGGCTCAAAAGGAAACTCATGAAGATCATGATAGCCAGTAACTGGAGGGCTCTCAACGAGCAAAAATCTCCACCCCTCAGTCTAAGACATGCAACCAGACAATGGAGGAAGTCCTCCATAGGGTTAAATGGCCAGAGGAACATCCACAACCTCAAAACCATCAGCCTCGCCGTGAGGAAAGCTCCCCATTTTCTATGGAGATCGAGACCCAACCTCTCCTATAGAAACTCAAAGTACCCACTATCCTGCTGTACGATCGGAATAGTGACCCAAGCGATCACATGGACATGTTCAACACCTAAATAGACCTCTAGACTATCGACCCTTGGTAAAGTACTGCGTCTTTCCTACCACACTAGGGGAAGTACCTTGGGCATGGTTCAGGCTCCTCCCGGCTCACAGCATCAGCAGTTGGGAAGAATGCCAAAGGAAATTTGTTGACTAGTACTGAGTACTAAAGAAGCAACTTGCACCTCCTTGCCACCTCGCAATGATTTTCTACCACAAGGATGAGTCGCTCAAACACTACATGGCCCGATTCAGGCATGAGGCCAACTCTGTGGAGAATCCTTTGGAGGAAAGCATTCTAACGGTATCTCAACGGGACTTCACAAAGATGGTAAGCTGTACAAAAGCCTCTACAAGTCCCCCACTCGAGACCTCACTGAATTCTATGATCAGGCAACTAAACAAATAAAATAGGAAGAAACCTTCAGAATAGGGGAACCCAAGCATAAAGTAGGCCATAATGGTCCCTCCATGAGCAAAAAGAGGGGTAGTGAGAGTCACGACAACCCCACTCCTCATCTTGTAAAAAAGGCAAAACCTCAATGACCCGAAGGCCGCTTTAAGAGCTATAGCATCCTGTTAGACACACAATATTAGATCTTTGCTGTTGAAAAGTATAATGAGGACTTTGGAAAGCCTACACCATTGAGGGCACCTGTCAAGTCCAGAGACCAAAGCAGATTTTGTGCTTATCACAATGAGGCTAGGCACACCACCTTAGACTGTTGGGTGCTGAAGGATGCCATAGAAGTCCTCATCAGAAGAGGTAGACTACAAGATTATATGATAAGACCATCAGGGTAACACGCTCAGTAGGCTCAGCGAGTTATCATCCAAGAGCTTGAGCCCTCCATCAGAACCATATTCTGATCCTATAGCATTTATTTGTCATTAGTGGTGACCAATCGTATCAACTGCTGAATCAATGTAAATTGCCGATTGGCCAAGCATTTCCTAGACAAAAGAGTTTTCACTGTCTTTCTAGTTTGGCTATAGTGAACGATTTTCACCTCGCTACAACACCACTTTGCAATCTTACTTCAGCAAATGGTTTTCACCTTGCTATGACAAAATAGAAATGAAAACTTAAACAAAATCGAGGATGAGATGGCCTTGAGCCTACCTTGCAATGCTCGAGGGTGAGATGGCCTTGAACCTACCTCGCAATGCCCGAGGGTGAGACGGCCCTGTGCCTACCTCGAGGATTCGAAAAACAAAATCGAGGGTGAGATGACCTTAAGCCTACCTCGCAACGTCCGAGGGTGAGAGGGCACTGAGCCTACCTCGTGGCTTCAAAAAACAAAATCAAGGGTGAGACGGCCTTGAGCCTACCTTGCAATGCCCGAGGGTGAGATGGCCCTGAGCCTACCTCAAGGCTTCGAAAAATAAAACTGAGGGTGAGACGACCTTGAGCCTACCTTGCAACGCCCGAGGGTGAAACGGCCTTGAGCCTACCTCGCAATGCCCAAGGGTGAGATAGCCCTGAGCCTACCTTGTGGCTTTGAAAACTTAAACAAAACTAAACCATTGTAACTTTCACATGAATTTCCCACAGCTCTCATGTGGATGAATGTCTCGAATGGGATTTCTCGGGCGTAGCTTGCATGCGACCCCCTCTCTCACTCACAACAGATTGAGCAGTCAGAAAAATAAAGTGTAGCTGATTGGCCCAAAAGAAAAATTTTATTGATCATCAGAAGTGTACATACAGCGATGTGTGGAGCATCTATTACAGTACTCAAAAAGGAAAGAAAGCTCATATAGCAAAAGGCCTCGTCCAGGTGAGGGAAAATTACATCAAAAGAAGAAGTGCAGAAATAATGGCAAAAAGCTCGATGACCTAGCACAACCATTCCTACAAGAAGAGCAGAAGGATGGTCATCGAGCTCGCACCTATGGAAAGAGTAGCGGCCTCAAAGCTGCTTCTACTTATATTCCTCTGGCACGTCCCCTTGAGCCAGACCCAAAGCAAATCAAAAAGTTATAGAAGCCAGCTGGCTAGGTAGCAGCACCACAAGCGATGGCCAGAAGAGGTGGCCTGAAGTCAGCACAAGATCCCCTAGGAATCCACCAGGCGAATCCCATGATAGAGCCATATGCAATAGGCTATCCATGTCTCTCGACACTATGCAATAGGCCATCCATGTCTCAACAAGCTTTGTCAGAAGCCAAGACATCAAAATGCAAGGGGCTCTTCAGTCTCCTTCATTGAGTTTCTCTGGGAGAAAATAGAGAATGCCCTAGGTTATAAAAAGACCCGCTCGGCCCTTTGAAGAATCCAGATGGTATCTGATCTGATCTTCATCCAACAGCCTGAAACAAGCGCCAATGCCATGCCAACAGTCGAAAATGGCAAGTAGGAGAAAGCATCACCTAAAGCAAAACAGAAAGACATTTGATATGACACTTCAATGAAGGAAGGATGCTGACTGAAGATATGAATCAGGCCATGGAAACTTGTAACTCTCAGTCTGCAAAGCAAATTGAGAGTTGGAGGGCTCATGTTATATGCAAAAAATGGCCTTGAGAGCTCGAAGCCTCGGGCATGCCAAAGGCACTCAACGAGCTTCGCTTCACTCATCAGAAAGTGGCACAATGAAGCAGTCTTTAGCACCATCCCTCGAAATGACCTTCACGAGGCAGCAACCCGGTGATCCAATGAGAAGGTCACAAGACCCGCTTGCCAAGCAGCTAAGCACCTTGCTCAAGCCCGCTGTCTCGTGACAGTGATTCCCTTGACACTCCCGTGCCAGGGATTCCCACTTGGGACACTCAGCACCTCGCCTGGCACAGTGGCACCAAGCAGTAGATGTAGCCAAACAAGTCTATAGTCGACCAAGGGGGCCCCCCGCAGCCTACATTTGGTAGTAGCTGAATTGTAGCCTCTTTATTGTCTTTTCCATTTATAGCTTGATGTAACACAACTATAGCCTATAATTAATGCATGTAACTCTTCCTTCCTCTATAAATAGGATTGCCTTGTTAGGAGAGGAAGAGGGTAAAAAAAAAAACTCTATAAACAACTCTTATAATATCTCCACGATGGACGTAGGGTTTGGTGCCACTTGGATTTAATCGAACCATGTTAAACTCGCTGCCTCTCCTCCCCCTTCTCCCTTTCAGTCTGACTCCTCCTCTGCACTTCGAAAGTAGCATTGGATCCCTGAACTCTTCCCCGTTGGCTGAAGTTTGGGTCCTTCGCATGAACCAAATTTCACCATCAACATTAACTATATCAGATTTAGCTATCTGAGTAAAACAACATCTCTTTGCCTATCAAAACTTGAATTACTAACTAATGATGGTCGAAGTGACCTGCCCTATGTGACGTATTGTCTGCTTTGGGCCTAGTGATTAGGTGTGTCAAGTGTGCCTGCACAGTTTTATCCTTTCAGAAAAGGTGCCTCACTTGGGAAGGGTGAACCCCTACCTTATAAGGCACAAGGTCATCCGACTTCTTATCAATGTGGAACTTCTTCTCACCCCATGCTACTTTTTACCATCAACATAAGCCCCCCATGTTGAGTGTGTTTGTGCATGGTGTAGGTAGGGGGTCCTACTAGGCATGTCAAGTGATGATGGTCGAAGTGACATACCACATGCGAGGTATTGTCTGCTTTGGGCTTAGCGATTAGGTGCGCCAGGTGTGCCTGTATGGTTTTATCCTTTCAGAAAAAGTCACCTCACTTGGGAGGGGTGAACTTTCTCCTTATAAGGCATAAGGTCACCTGACTTCTCATTGATGTAGGTCTTTTTCTCACCCCATGCTACTTTTTGCCATCAACACTAATAGTCAGAAGTTTCCATTGGGGCTTTCCTTATATTTAACAATTTAGCTAAATCAATTCTTATTTCACCCCTATAGAATCATGAAACATTTTTTTCCAGGTATGCTTAAGAATACATAGAATTCAGGTGAAACCTTGAATACCAAGAAAATGTATTTTTTGTCAAAGATAATGGAAAATATTTTATTTAATTGTCTATAAATTTTCAACACTCAGCTCTAAATCAAGTAATATGCTCCATTGTTAATTGATTATCTTTACCTAAAAAAGTTATAAATTTTGGTACTTTGAACCCACAAAGTGTTTCTATTTGATTTATCTAATTTGGAAAAGCACCTCTATAATTCAGATAAGTATTCTATATCCTTAATTGGTTCAATAATTATTCAACTAAAAATTGCAAATTTTGGTCTAGTCTTTGATAGTTTGGATTTAAAGGAATATGAGCATTTTCATTATTTTGGTTATAATTATTCCAAAATTTGTTTATTTCATCTCCCCTTGCCAAAGGATTCTAAATCGGTTGTACTGTGGTTGGTCTATGTTAGGTTCATCATTTCAACATTTTCAAATTAAACTTTTTCATCATTGTAATTGTTTTCTTCATCATTATTGAAATATGACTTCATTCATTCTTGACTTATGGCATTATTTTCTAACACAAGGCAAAAAATGGTCACATTTTGCACATCATATGAACTATGTCATACTTTCATCCATTTGCTGTCAAATGAAAGCCACATTTTCTAGAGTCGATCTCATTAGGAATCTTTGATAATTTCTATCTATTTAAGGATATATGGGAGGCATTTGAATAAAAGGCATGTCAAATGGCATTCCACTAGGTATTTGTGGATTGTTACTTTTTCTTTGGACATTTCTGTTAGCCTAGGTTACCCTAGTCACATGTTTTCCTTAGTTTTGATGTTGAAAAATAATTTTAATTTGCATTACTATCTATTATATATAGAAATTAGCCTCGCGAGGATGAACCCTCGAGTGCAACAAAGACTAAGATCTACGCTCCTATAAGCAATAGTGGCAAAAGTAATTCCAGGCACCGAGCCTTGCCTCGCTCGTCACAACACAATGACGCTACGAGGTACGATCCGCGAAGCAGCATCCTAGCAACAACGCGATGCAATGATAAGGGCTTAGGATGGACCCGACACGGTAATCGATCACTCTACTCGCACCCACTTCCTCGCTATGATGACCCTCACGGCGTCCTCGAGGCCAGAAACTCTCGCTTGGGATACCAGAGTATCTTGCTCGACACGGTAATGGTTGTAAGCCTACAAGTCAGCCTAAGAAACCCAGCTCCGTAGCCTACAGTCAGAATATAGTCTTTTCACTATCTTTTCTCATTTATTTGATGTGATACAACTGTAGCTTGTAATTAATGAATGTAACCTCTCCTTCCTCTATAAATAGGATTGCATTGTTATCAAAAGGAGGAGGGAAATCTTGTAAGCAGAAACTTTGTAGATTACCCAATATCAATAAAACTTCCGCCGTAGACGTAGGGTTCGATACCGTCCGGATTTGGCCAAACCATGTTAAAACACGTTGCTTATCTATTTCATCTTCTTCCTCTCGATTACGTCTCCTCAACACTTCAAAGGCAGTATTGGATCCCAGAACTCATTCAGTTAACTGAAGTTTGAGTCTCTTGTACAAATCAAATTTTACCATCAACATTTTGGCGCCATCTATGGGGATCCATCTGCTTCCTGAAGCTTCCATTACAGTCTGATCATGGCTAGGGGAAGAACGACTCGAAGTTCTATGGCTCCAGCTTCTCAGCGCACCATCGCGCCTGAAACTTAGGAGGCATAAATACCCAACCAGTCCCGATCAGCACTTGAAAACACAGTCAAAGAGTTGGCTGAGACTGTTAAAGCACTTGCCCAGGCACAAGCACAAAATGCCCAAAGACAAGAAGAGGTCATGGCATAACTCCAACAGATTCAAGAAGAAGCTCAAAGAGATGTCCATGACGATTACGACAGCTAGCGACTGGGGGGCTCGCAACGTGTGGAAAGCTCTGCCCCTCAGTGTGAAAGCCAGCGCCCAGCCATGGACGAGGTTCTCTAAAGGCTGAGGTTGCTTGAAGAGCACCCATAGCCTCAGGATAATCAGACACGTTATGAGGGGACCTCGCCATTTTCTATGAAAATCAAGAAGCAACCTCTCCCGTAGAAACTCAAGGTGCTCGCTATCCCGCTATATGAAGAGAGCAGTGACTCGAGCGATCATCTGAACATGTTCAACACTCAAATGGACCTCCAGACGATCGAACCCCTAATAAAGTGCCGTGTCTTTTCCACCACGTTAGGGGTAGCACCTCGCACTTGGCTCAGATGCCTCCCTGCACGCAGTATTGACAGCTAGGAGGATTGCCAGAGGAAATTTATTGATCAGTACCGAGCACTGAAGAGATAACTTGTACCTCCCTGCCATCTTGCAATGACCTTCCTGCACAAGGATGAGTCGCTCAAAGATTACATAGTCCGATTTAGACATGAGGCCAACTCCGTGGAAAACCCCTTGGAGGAAAGCATTTTGATAGCCATCTCAGCAGGACTTTGCAAAGATGGCAAGCTATATAGAAGTCTTTACTAGCCCCCCACTCGAGATCTCACTGAATTCTATGATCGGGTAACCAAACAAGTAAGGTGGGAAGAAACCTTTGGAATGGAGGATTCCAAGCATAATGTGGGCCAAAGTGGTCCCACCGCGAGCAAAAAGAGGAGCAGTGAGAGTCATGACAACCCTACTCCTCATCTCGTGAAGAAGGCAAAACCTCAGCGGCCCAGAAACCGCTTTGAGAGCTACAGTATCTTGACAGACGCACAGGACAAAATTTTTGCTGCAGAAAGGCATAACGAGGATTTTAGGAAACCCTCGCCATTAAGGTCATCCCCTAAATCCAGAGACCGAAACAGGTTCTGTGCTTATCACAACGAGGCTGAGCACACCACCTCTGAATGCCATGCTCTGAAAAACACCATCGAACGCCTCATCAGAGGAGGTCGATTACAGGATTACATGGTAAGTTCATCGGGACAGCGTGCTCAGCAAGCTCAGCGAGCTATAACCCAAGAGCCTGAGCCTTCCATTTGAACTATATTTTGATCTTCTAATGTTCGATTGTACTAGCCACTATGTGCCAAATGAATGAAAGTTGCCGATTGGCTAAACAATATTTAGATAAAGGAGTTTTCACTCTATCGCTATAGTGTCATCTGTGAATGGTCTTCTCCTCACTATCATATAATCGCTACAGTGAATGATCCTCACCTCGCTACAACACAAACAAACAAACCCACTACAGCGAACAGTTTTCACCTCGCTGCAGCATAAAAAAGAAACAAAATTGAGGGTGAGATGGCCTTTGAGCCTACCTCGCAACTCCTGGGGGTGAGACGACCCTTGAGCCTACTCCGAGGCTTTGAAAAATAAAAACAAAATCGAGGGTGAGATGGCCTTTGAGCCTACCTCACAACGCTTGGGGGTGAGACAGCCCTTGAGCCTACCCCGAGGCTTCAAAAAACAAATACAAACAAAATCGAGGGTAAGATGGCCTTTGAGCCTACCTCGCAATGCCTGGGGGTGAGACGGCCCTTGAGCCTACCCCGAGGCTTTATAAATGAAGATAAATACAAAAAAATCGAGGGTGAGATGGCCCTTGAGCCTACCTCATGAATACAAAAATAAAAAACTCAGCGAATGATTTTCACCTCGCCGTTATCAAGATGACATCATTGCCTCCCGTAGCTCTTATACGGATGAGTCCCTCACAATTTTCATGCAGATAAATTCTCACAGCTTCCATGCGGATGGGTTTTTTGTAGCTCTCACGTGAATAAATTCCTGCGGTTCTCATATGGATGTATCTCTCGCATCTCAAATAAAATTTCTTGAGGCGCAGCTCACTCACTCATGACAGATTGAAGCATTCAGAAAATAAAGCATGGCCGACTGGCTAAAAAGAGAAGTTCTCATTGATTGTCACAAGTTTACAAACAACAATGCGTAAAGCATCTGTTACATACATCCAAAAGGAGAAGAACCCATACAAAGAAACCTTGACAAGCAGGGTGACGGTTCAATAGGAGGAAAGGCCAATCTCTAAGCTTGCTCCTGGTGATAAAGTAGTAGCCCCATAATTCCTTCTGCTTATTCCCCTGTCGTCACGCCTGTCTGGGTCGAAACTAGAGCATCCTCAGAAGTCCAGGTAGTAGAACTACCAGTGACGGCTAGAGGATGTGGCCAGAAGACACTGTGAGAGCCCCGCTAGGCCGATTCTATGCTGAGGCCACATGCAACGGGCCATCTGTGTCTCCCGCCACCATGCAACAGGCCATCCATGTCTCACTAAGCTTCATCGGAAGCCAAAGCACCGAAACATATAGGGGGCTCTTCAGTCTCCTCCATTAAGTTTCTCTGAGGTAAAAGAAAGGATACCTCAAGCTATAAATAGACTCGCTCAGCCCTTTGAAGAATCCAGAGGAAATCTGATCTGATCTTCATCCATCAGCTCAAAGTGAGTGGCAGTGGCACGCCAACGGCCAAAAATGGCAAACAGGAGAAAGCAGGGCCTAAAGCAGGACGGAAAGACATTTGACATAACAATTCGGTCAAAAAAGGACACTAGCTGAAGATATGAATCTAGCCTCGAAAATATGCAACTCCTGGTCCGTAAAGCAAATCGAGAGTTGGGGGGCTTATGTTGTATATAGAAATTAGCCTCGTTAGGACGAACCTCGAGTGCAACAAAGACTAAGATCTACACTCCTGTAAGCAATAGCAGCAAAAGTAATTCCAGGCACTGAGCCTTGCCTCGCTCGTCATGACACAACGACGCTGTGAGGTACAATCTACGAAGCAACATCCCAGTGACAATACAACCCAATGATAAGGGCTTGGGATTGACTCGACATGATAATAGATCGCTCTACTCGCACCTGCTTCCTCACTACGATGACCCTTACGATGTCCCCGAGGCTAGGAACTCTCGCTTGGGATACCAGAGTATCTTGCTCGGTATGGTAATGGTTGTAAGCCTATGAGCCGGCCTAAGAAACCCAGCTCCGCAGCTTACAGTCGGAATATAGTCTTTTCACTGTCTTTTCTCATTTATTTGATGTGATACAATTGTAGCTTGTAATTAATGAATGTAACCTCTCCTTCCTTTATAAATAAGATTGCATTGTTAGCAAAAGGAGGAGGGTAATCTTGTAAGTAGAAACTCTGCAGATTACCCAATATCAATAAAACTTTCACCGTGGACGTAGGGTTTAGTACTGCCCTGATTTGGCCGAACCATGTTAAAACACATTGCTTATCTATTTCATCTTCTTCATCTCAGTTATGTCTCCTCAACACTTCAAAGACAGTATTGGATCCCAGAACTCATTCAGTTGACTGAAGTTCGAGTGTCTTGTACAAACCAAATTTGATCATCAACACTATCTAACAATATTCTTTAGTGTTTTGATTTGATTTGCAAGTTCAAAACATGTGATTCAAAAGATCCAAAATTAGATTTAGGAATTATTTTTATATATAGGATCTTTTGTAAATTGAATTCAAATGAGATTTGATTCAAACAAATATTTTCATAATGAGGTAGATACAAACCACTTGAAGAAAAACTAAAACCAAATATTTTTCAAACAAAGCTTTTAAATGATTCTTTCA
>JANHAO010030080.1:0-10244 GCA_026873985.1 Saraca asoca | reverse complement strand
TTTTATTGTTTTTCTGTAATTTCACTACTGCAAATCAACTTCCTCCCCCATTATTCATCTCTTAATTTGATTGTTAATATTAGAAGATCCAAGGGCTTGACCTTATACTACAAAAAGAATAGGGTGATTTGGTTTATAAAAATTAGTAATTTGGTTGGATTCGGCATTCCTATCATTTGCCATGCTAGAAATTATGCATTTTCATCTTGCCCTATATTGTTGGAGTTGGAAATTCTATATTTTCCATGTGATAAATGAATATGAAAATGCTTTGATACGTTAATGTGTGTTTAGTAAATGTTGCTTACCCAAACAAGGACTCTTTCTATATTGTGATACAAAATGTTGCTATTTTGAGATTTATGCTACCTAATTTATTAAATTAATTGATTTGAGATACTGGATCCATTGGAGAACTCATTGGGAACCCATAAGTGTACTTTTGTATATGTATTGGAGGGATATATGTGGGCAAACAGGGATGATAGTATGAGAATCTGACAGACATGTTGGATAGATCATGACCATATTGTGGTGGTTCCCTCTTGGATTACCCTTTGGGATTGTAGTCATATATTTTGCTAAATTGAGTATTGATAACTTTTACAAATCTTTATTGACTTTCTTTTATATTATGTAATGATGAGTATATTTTCATGGTAGCATATGTTGATGCTTATTATTATGTTGTTGAATATTATGTTTTCAATTACTTGATTTTCATATTGAATTATAATTTTCAAATGTATATTGAGAGTATGATTGTAGAGTGGGTAAGTATATCTTCACGACTTTATTTATATATATATATACTTTCGAACATGATTTTTAATGAGATTTTTGGGTGATCATGGGATTGTATACTCAGTAAGTTTCTATGAGACTCACCCCTTTCTTTTCCATGTTTTTCAAAGTCTTAGGATTCTCCTATAGCATCTTCACCTTACACCAGTGTGAAATCTGCTCCTTGATTAAGTGGATTATTTCTGTGAGGGAATAAAGGTATATAAATGGTGGAAAATTAATGGCAATTGGTAGGATTACATTTGCATGTATTGTGTATAATTGTTGGATGCCCAATAGGATACAGATTGTATAGTTTGGGCCATTACATTTTATTATGTTATACAGGTTGTAATGGGTGTGTAGTCTTTTTTGTTATTGTATAGGCCTTGAGGCTTGGTGTCCAGAAAATAGAGGAAACTCTGTCGAATTTTTACTAGAATTTTATATATAAATATTTCATCATGGATTGATAAAATAGTGAATTCTTGGTGTATTATTTGCATAGGAAAGCTTGTAAGGGGTTTCTTGATGGTGACCTTCTACATCGATCACGTTCCATGGATTGGGGCATGACATAAAACCACCTTGAAAATCATGCACTGATAGAGATGTTATAGAAACTTACCACTTACATTTAGAACCATACCTCATAGGATAGTTCTTTCCAAAGCAATAGGGTTCTACTAGAATAGGACACTGGAAGCAAATATATCAATATCTTGTTATTTTAACATATTTATCTTCATACCATGCATGTATTATAATTTTCATATATCACCTTCACTTCAATTTTTTTTCTCTATCATCTCACTCCCATACACACACATACAGATATACATATTCCACCTATATATATGTATATATTCTACCATATGTTCCACTTTTGCAATCACATGTTATTTTTGGGTTATTTTCAAATTTAAATTTTAGCATAATTATCACAACTTGGGTTCACATAACATATCATTTACATACATCATAATTTTTCTTTACTTAATCATGTGCAGTTTCAAGATATCATTCTAATTTTCAAAGCATATCATTTAAATACATTCTATTTTTCATTCACATCATTTTATACAGCATATTATTAGCATAACTACTATAATAATGTATCATTTAAATGCATCATTTGAAATAGGATTTTCATAGCATATCATTTGCATATATCATAATTTTCATTCACATCATTTTTGAATCAATATAAATTCTTGATGTGGTCATTTAGATGTATTTTAGCAAAAAATAAAAAATAAGAATAACCATCACAATAACATGAGGTTTCAAGACATCATTCTAATTGCTCAAGTTTGCATGGCATGTCATTTTCATAAATTCTACTCATTTTTTTTATAGCTTATAATTATCATAACTAACATAATCACTTATTATTTTAATGCATCATATTAATTCCCTAGATTTTCATAGTATATCATTTGCATATATCATAGTATTCATTTGAATCATTTTTTAATCAAGGTAAATTCTTGACATTAGTCATTTAGGTGTATTTTAGAGAAAATAAAAAATAAAAAAAATTGAATTTTATCTTCTATTTTGTTTGAAGTCATTGATTAATAAATTTATTTTCTTAAATGATCCAAAGACTTAAGCATAAAATAAGAATTTTTCAAAAATTTCAAGGAATAACATGACACTCACAAATTAGTCAAATTTCTAGTTATCTTTCTTTCTTAGATTTTGCATTAGATTTTGTTAATGGGAAAAAATTTCAAAAAAAATCTTGTGAAAAAAAAGAGCTAAAAAAGACAAAAAAAAGGAAAAAATAAATTTTATCGTTGCATAGTGCCACAATTTTTTTTTTTTACCTTGATTTGAAAATAGAACATAAAAGTCTAAAGTCAAAGGTAAAAGACATCATATGTTGAACTTTTTCAAAAAAAAAAAAAATTCAGCAAGTTAATCTTTTGTCAATGACTAAAGTATCTTGTGTTTCTCAAGTAAATTTTTGAGATTTGAAAATTTTGCTATAAGGTGAAATTTTCTAATTGGGTTTGGGCAAACAAAACAAATTAATAAGATCAATAGTTAGGAGGTCTAGATGGTGTATTAAGATTAAATAGAGAATCAAGATTTGAGAATTGAATTGGTTGAATTCAAGGATGCAAAGGTTGAGACCATGGAATGATAAGTGACCAAATTAATGAAAGTGAGAAAATAAATAGAGATAAATTCCAAGTTAATTGCTGCTCATGGGTCCAAACCCAATCATTTTCCAAAAACCTCTTTGGATCCACCAATATTCTTGGGCATTTGGAATCACAGTATGGCTTATTTTCTTTCCTTTGACATGTACCACAACCATGTCATCTATACTCTTATCATATCATGTAACCAAATTTCCCAAGTTAAGCTAATCATGTGCATATGGTCAAGCCCAGCTTTATGATCCGCATTCCAACTTATTGTTTAAGTTATCTTTCAAAATCACATGTTGAAAAAGGAAAAATAGGATCAAGGGAAGGAGAAGCTAAAAGAAAAACCTCATAAGTGAGTTAGAGCATTCTTTAGTAGAGTAGGTAACAATAATAGTTGTCTGAGCGAGTGAATATGGAAGATTTATGTGCAATGTTAAACATTAATATTCCTCAAGATTTTAAGATGATAAACATAGTGGGAAAGATCCTTAAGTTCACTTGAAGATATATTACAATGAGATGGCTATTTGGTCAAAAGATAAGCAATTTCTCATATTTTATTTTTTGAAAGTTTGCTAGGCCCAATTTTTTAGAAGTATTACCATTCTAACCATTATGAAAATTGTGAGTGGAAAGGCTTTGTGGAGACTTTCATTAAATATTGTTAGCTTAGTTAGATGATTCACTAGTAAACAAAGGCAACATTTTTGAAAATGTGAGAAATAAACTTTACAACATGCTCAAAGTGGAGAAATTTAGAAATTCAAGTCCAATCAATGATGCCAAATTCCTAAGTATTCAGACTTTTCATCCAAACCTTAAAAGCACATTACTTTGAAATGACAGTTGGAAATGCTTGTTATGAACCATTGACTTGATCACGACTGGTGATGAAATTGAGCAAGTTTTATGGAAAAATACAAACATTATTGTCATGAATCATTGACTAGACTTGACCACAATTGGTGATAAAATCAAGCAAGTTTTATGGCAAATTACAGACATCATTATTATGAATCATTGACTTGATCACAACCAGTGATAAAATTGAGCGAGTTTTATGGTAAATTACAAACATCATAACCTTCTACACTTAGGGCAATATTTTGGTGTGTATAATGCCATGATTTTCTCAAGGGCCTCTCAAAACATGTATTTTTCATATCCTTCACTAAGTTGCTTTGTTTTTTTTTTTTTTGTGAATCAAATTGAATGATACTTCTTGAGTGGGTCTTAGCAAATGCCATATCTCGTTACATCATATTGATATCAATTATGATTTTAATGACAAAATGATTAGGCACACAATTATCATGTTTTTCAATAAAGAGAATGCTGAAGTGAGATCATAAGTTTAAGTGCTCAATTAGAGTCCAAATAGCTCAATGACTACGGGTGATCTAACCTTTTTAATAGTCACATGCAAGAAGACTTTTATTAGATATTATTAACCAATAAATTTTATATTCAGTGCTTATGTTTTCAATTATTTCCATTTTGTTAGTTTAAAATTAATTGAGTTTTTTCTCATCTTATTTAACATTTTTAATGAAATACCATGCATATTCATCCATTCTTTTTCTTAGTGTGCTTCCTTAGTGGTCTTTGTTTCTTTCATTTACTTTAATTTTAAAAATAAAAAAATTGATACCCCTTTTTCAATGCTAAACATGATATGATCTAGTATTGATATGAGAATGATGCAATTTCAAGTCCCAAAAAAAAATCCAAGTTGAAAAATGGCTTGAATTTATCAATAGAGTTTTGCCAAGGATTTGAGGCATTTCTTTCTTAATCCAAATACGAAAAAATTTAACCCATAACAATCCCATGAAAATATTTCTAAAAGAGAGAAAAAAATAGAAAAAGAAAAAAAATAGAAATATATATTTGAAAGAATATCTAACAAAAAAGATACAAAAAAAAAAACATTGGATTGTGCAAATCAAGGGTGGGAGGTTAAAAAAATAAAAAGAAGATTTATCAAAAATCAGGTGAAAGACCACAAAAGATGAATACAAGATCCATATTGAAGTCCAACATAATATTTTTGAGCCTTGAAAGCATTCTTTCTTGAAATTACATTATACCTTTTTCAGACCATGTTACAAGCTATTAATTATCTTCTTTTGGTAAGTGAATGTTTGCACAAATTTTTTGGAAATAGACATGAAGAATATTTAGAGAATGACTTTTTGAGATAATGAGTTTAATCCTTATATCCTTTCATTTCAATACTTTTTCACTGTGGTCACATTATAAAATTTTAAAAATCTCATTGAGGCTTGGTTACATTTAAAATAGAAATTGGGACAAATTTTGTGAAAAAAAAAAGAAAAAGAAAATTGGAGCATAGTTTGACTAAAAAAGAAAATACATACTTGCTGATATCAATAATGCTATACAAAAGGAGTACTAAAAATACAACAAAAGGTTAAAATGGAGCAATTTTTGTTGCTATGACTTCTTGTTAGTATAGTGTTGTAGGTTTAATATTTCTTTTCAAACTTTAAAACTTTGATAAAATTTTTGTATTTCTTGACCTTTTACTTTAATTTAGGAAGTTTCATTCAAAAATCTCCCAAATGAATACCAACATAAATAAATAAACATAAAGTCAAATTGAGGCAACTTTTATTATGATTTCTTTTTAATCTGATGTCATAGGTTTGATAGTTTTTTTTATCCTTGAAATTGGGGCAATTTTTTTTTCCCTTTTTGGCATCATTCTATCTTTGAATTCAATTTAGCATTTTATTACTAAGAATTTAACTATTCAAAAATTTTCAAAATTTCAAGTTTCTTTCTTAATAGTGCATCTTGTTCACTTGTTCTTTTTTGCTTCTCATGCATAGCCATTAGTTAATCATGTTAAATAAGACAAATAAAATATTTTTAACTTTGACTAGGCAAACACTTTGAGTAATAGTAAAGGCATGGCAACATATGGATAGGTTTTTAGGAATTTCTCATAATATTTTAAATGCTTGACCTTAAAGTATTTTTGGATTTATTTGCTATAAACAATTGAGAATTGAAGCAATGCAACAAAATTTTCAAATTTCAATGTGTGCATATGCATTTTGAATTAAGGTATTTTTAGATTTGTCTTTAAGCTAAGCAACAAATTTTTCATACTTTAATGTGTGCATGCATTTTTTAAATGACACTTTCACATAAAACTAGGGAAAATTTTTTTATGTTTATTTGATTTCAAATGCTCCTAGCTTTTTTAGAAAAAAAAAATTGCAAACATAAGTTATTCACTTTTGAGGAAATCATGTGTGCATGTTTGTTTCATATTTGAAATTGCAATTTACATTTCTATTTGTATTTTTAACACACTTGATGAATGGTTTCAAGGATATATAATGCCTTTCTATGGTAGTGGCAATGCCTAACATGTTTTTTTTAAAAGATAATGGTGATGCTTTGTCAATTCAAAGATATGACAAAGTATTGCTGATGGTCATAGTGATACCATACTATTCTCTAAGACCAAGTCAATTCCTAGTCACTTTGTAGAATGCTACATTGTCCACCTAATGGTCATAACAATATCCTAAATATTTTTCAAATTGTGATGATGCCTTTTCACATTCCAAGATTAGGCCATGCATTTTCAAATGCAATTTGAAGTCTTCACCACTATTAAATTTTTTACCAAAACTTATTGTTACCAATGCAATATGATTGTCCATTGTTTTTAAATCAACATTGCAATGTACTTTTTAGCCCTTTTTTTCAATAAAAAATATAGACTACAAATTATTTTCCATTAAAAAAATCTTCACCTTTTTAGTATTTTTTTATTCCAGTTTACTTTCATTACTCTTTAAATTTCTGTTGCACCATGTTCACATTTTAAATTCTTTTCCTTTGAATTTCTACTGCACCACATTTGCATTTTTAAATTCTTGTCATTTAAATTCTTATTGCACCACATTCACATTTTTAATTATTGTCATTTAAATTCTTGTTGTGCCACGTTGGCATTTTAAATCCTTATCATTTCAGTTCCTACTATGCCATATTTGTGTTTTAAATTCTTATCATTTTAATTTTTGTTGCACCACATCTCATTTTTAAATTTCTATCATTTCAATTCCTACTGCACCCTATTCACATATTAAATTCTTGTCATTTTAATTTCTATTGTGCCACATTTGCATTTTTATTTTTTCTCATTTAAATTTCTGTTGCAACACGTTCACATTTTAAATTCTTGTCATTTTAATTTTTGCTACATCATATTCGCATTTTTAAATTTTTGTCATTTAAATTCCTATCGCATCACATTTGCATTTTAAATTCTTATTATTTAAATCCATGCTGCCCTACTTTTGCATTTAAAATTCCTACTATGCCACATTCGTATTTTAGATTCGTATTATGTCATGTTTGTATTTATAAAATTTTTATCATTTAAATTCCTTTTACACCACATTCAAATTTTTAATTCCTGTTATTTAAATTCCTACTATAGCACATTTGCATTTTAAATTCTTGTCATTCTAATTTTTGCTGCACCACGTTTACATTTTAAAATTTTAGTCATTTAAATTTCTCATGTTTCATGTTTGTATCTTTAAAAATCTCAATCGTTTAAATTCCTATTGCGTCACGTTCGCTTTTTTATGTTCCTATCATTTAAATTCTTGTTGCACCACATTCATATTTTAAAAATTTGTTGTGGCACTTTCACATTCTAAATTCCTATCATAAAGTTATAAAGCACTTAAGAAAAATACTTATTCTATATTTATTCACTCTTAGTTAAGAACATTGTAAACTTGTTTACAACTTTTCTATACTAAAAAAATAAATAAATAAAGAAGGGCAACTGTGAACATAGTATTTTGTTTATTTTATTTTTAGTTTTTATCATTTAAAAAAGTTAAATTGATAATTATTTGTTGTGTTAATTTTCATTTCATATATCTAAAAATATATAAAAAAAATAAAGGAAGTACAAAGAATATAGAAAATATTTTTTTTTGGAATTTATCATTATATTTTGTTTGAATAAGATTAGCCTAATTTTTTATTTTTATTTTCATTTCTTATCACTTATTATCATAGAGAGAATTCATCCTTCCCTAATTAATTATCTTTCAAGTTATTTTTTTTAGAAAATACACAGTTGAAAATAATTGTTTTTAGGGAAAGGATTCATTCTTCCCCAATTAGTTATTTTTTAAGTATTTTTTAGAAAGTACACAACATTGAAGATAATTATCATCAAGGAGAAGATTTATTCTTTCCCAATCAATTAATTATTATTGTTATTGTTGTTGTTGTTGTTATTGTTATTGTTGTTTATTATCCTCAATATTTTGCATTAATAAATTACATTTAAATACATCGAAAAGGATAAATGAAAAAAGGTTTTGGTTTTGTTTAAAAAAAAAGATAAAGAAGTATATAACATATTATTTATTTATTTATCACTTTGTTTTATTTTTTAGTTATCTTTTAGTTTGAAAAATGATAGAACACAAATAGATTCAAGATAATTAATCCCTAAAGGTTTTTCTCCAATTATAAATAGAGAACATGTCAAAGGAGAAATGAAACACCAAAAATCATAGAGAAGAGAGATTGGGAAATCATAGAGGGAGAAGAGATATGGAGATATTATAGAGGGGAGAGATAAAAAAAATAGAGAAGAATAAGAGAAATCATAAAGAGAAAGAATAAGCAGTTTTAAATTTCTTTCACGTGGAAGTGCATAATTCAGAGAGTTTTTTCTTTTCTCTTTTTCTTCTCTATTTTCCTTTTGAATGTTGATTCCATTTGCTTAATTTTGTGGGTTTTCTATTTAAGATTATATTGACATTGAATTTTGGTTCTAATCCAAACTCTAGCCAAAGAGGGATTCTTTTAGGATCTTAAGCTGTTAACTGGTTCAAAGATAGGGAATCAGCAAAATAGGCAAGAAAGAAAGGAAGAGTAGCAGGAAAACACAAGGGTTTTAACATGGTTTGGGCAAATTCGGATGGCATTAGACCCTACGTCTATAGTAATATATTGATCTGAGAATATTTTTATAAAGTTTTAGTATATCGATGCCTCTCTCCCTTTACAGTTCATCTTCTTCCTATATTTATAGAGGACAGGAGGTTACAATTGTAAATATACATGCAGTAAATCTATTATATCAGCATTTAATGTACAAGACTAAACAAACAGACTAAATCTTGTAATTCGACTGCTATAGATTACCTCCTGCGGCTGGGCCCTGTGTGTCTACTAGACAATACTGGTATTAGTCTTTCACTTAGCAAGCTTTTGGGTTGCTGTCTATACCTCACTAGCCAGACTCCTTGGTTTGTGGAAGCGTTAGTCTTTCATGATGATGAGGTCAAGCTCACTCTGTTACGGACGAGCTCAAGTTGAGAAGGTTACTTTGCAACATGAACTAGAGACATAGTGCTCTGAGTGCTCTTCGCACTGGATCTTCATCGCACTCGGATCGTTTATAGGTCCATCAAGGATGATCTTGGATTTCACATATAACATAAGCCTCCTGATGTGTAAAATCCATAAGTGCACGGCGTAGTTATAACTAGGACCAGCTAATACAAGTCAATCTCACAGAGAAGTTAATATTAATTACTAAAATCTTTACAACTCGACTATCCAAATTTATTGAGAAAATAGAAGGTAATAAGAAATAGAAAAAAGATAAAGAAGAATAAAAGAAGAAAATTTAAGAAAGAAAGAAAATAAAGATGCAATTAAAGAAGATATCAAATATAAAAGGCCTAGCATTAGGACTTACCTCACCTATGATTCTTGGCAAATATTATAGAATTTTCTTATTTTAATTATTCAGGCAATTGGGATTGATTTGGCCTTCATTAATTACTAGCCTCTTTCAAAGTCTAATAATCGTAACTAATTCAATCTAATACCTACTTTTACGGATTAAATTAAACTTTGGTCCTTTAAGTTCTATGCTAACCAGTTTGATCCTAAAATATTTCCATCTACTTTTGTGACTAAGATTCTCCTATTTAACTATTAGGTTTCTGGCAATAATTTTCAACTTTCGATCCCTTAATTATCTAACTAAGATTAGACAATAAGTTAATCAGACAAATTATCTTTATGCAGGCATAATTGTTAAACCAATTAGGCTAAATAATTATAATAAGGATTTTGCTCAAATAATTGCCTAAAAACCCATAGGTGGGCTAATCCCAATCCTGGAGTAAGAATTTACTCATGCATGATTGAATTAACTAAAACAAATAATGAAAAGTAAATCATGATTAAAGAAGTAATAAGAATGCA
>JANHAO010030079.1:0-10231 GCA_026873985.1 Saraca asoca | reverse complement strand
TTATGCATAATTTTGCAATTTGATGCCAATTGACTCCACACTATAAAAACATCTTAACACAGCTGGAACTAAGCAATTTAAGACCATAAAATGCTAAGTATGAGGACAATTAGATGCATAAAATATTATGTTATCAATGAGTGCCTTGATTTTCTCTGGGTTTGCCTTAATCCCCCTACTTTTACAATGAACTTGAGTAATTTTCTTGAAGACACTCCGAATGCACACTTCAACATATTCAACTTTATCTGGTACCTCCTTAGAATATGAAACATTTCCTCTAAGTCCATCACATGTTCCATGTCCTATCTGGACTTCCCAAGCATGCCATCCACATAGACTTTCATATTCCTCCCAATCTATTCTTTAAACATTTTATTGACCATCCATTAATAGGTCACTTCTGCGTTCTTTAGATCAAAGGGCATCACCTTATAATAGTAAAGTCCCTGATCTATAATGAACAAGGTGTGCTCTTCATCTTGGGGCTCCATGGGTATCTAATTGTACCTTGAGTAGGCATCTATGAAGTTGAGGAGCTGATGTCTGGCTATTGCATCAACGAGCTAGTCAATTCTGGGTAATGGGAAATTGTCCTTTGGACAAGCTTTATTAAGGTCGGTGAAGTCTATGTAAGTTCTCCACTTCCCATTTTTCTTCTTTACTAGAATAGGATTTGCTACCCAGGTCGGGTAATGGGCTTCTTGGATGAATTTGTTAGCTAAGAGCTTGTCTACTTACTCCTTAAGGGCTATAGATCACTCAGTAGTCAATGGTATCCTCTTTTGGCGAATTGGTTTATAGAGGGGATCTATATTCAGTTTATGCGATATAACCTTGGGATTAATCCCTACCATATCTTTATGATTCCATGCAAAGACATCCAAATTCACCTTTAAAAAGTCGGCTACTTTTTGCCTCATGGGGTAAGTTCTTCCCCAGCTTGAGGCATCTTTGACTATTTGCCTCACTGACTTGTACCTCATCGAGCTCTTTAATAGGCCTGATTTCCCTTTTTGTGTCCAGGTCGCGAGGGTCAAGATCATGGCTGACTTCTGTAATACTTGGGGCTCAGTGTTGTTCACCGGTGACCACATCAACTCTTTTTCCTTTCTCCCCAATTTTGATGACATCCTCATAACATTGTTGGGCGATGTACTGCTCTTCTTTCACGCATTTGACTCCATTAGGGGTTAGAAATCGTATTGTTAATGTTCTGGTGGATATGACTAGATCTAAGTCATTCATTACGAGTCGTTCCAATACTATATTGTAGGCTAAGGGGCAGTCAACGACCAGAAAATTGGCCAAAACTATGGTTTGATGATCTTAGTCCCCCAGAGTGAGAGGAAGTTTGACTTGCCCTATGGGGAAGATAACATCTCCCGTAAAGCCAAAAAGGGCTTCTGGCGAAGGCTTTAAGTGGTTTTCATTCAAACCCATTTGCTTAAAGCAACCTTTATACATGATGTTCACTGAGCTCCCTGTGTCCAGCATAATTCTCTGTACCTCAGTGTTGCTAACTTTTGCTAGTATGACAAAAGCATCATTATAGGGTGATTGAATTTCTCATGCATCATCATCTGCAAAAATGATGCATTCGAAAGTAGTCTTGGCTCTGTTGGTGGGCCTTTCTAACTCACAATTCGCAGATAAGATGTAGCTTGTACTCCGCACATAATGTTCGTGTGATTCGCGGGAGGTTCTTGTAATGTGCGGTCTGCCATAGATCATGTAGATTGTTCTTACTACAACTAGTTTCTCTTGCTCGACTTGCTAGGATGGTTGAGCTGACGTCTAAGATCGATGAGATCACTGCCTCGTAGGTGACACCATATAATCTCCCAAATGACCTCTTCTAATTAGATCCTTGATCGCATCTTTAAGTGACCTACATTCCAAGGTATTGTGCTCGATGTCATTGTGGTAGGTGTAAAACCTATTTGCATCTTTGTTCTTATGCAAGATTCTCAGGGGCCTGGGATGTTCAAAATCCTTTCAATGCTTCTTTGTGGCAAATATCCTCTCCAGGGTGTCAGACAGGATGCTGTAACTATTATAGTGACATTGAGATTCAAGTCGCTCTTACCTTGCTTTCTTAGGTGGTCGAACTTCAATGCCAACATTCTGGCCCACTTTGCTCTTTTCTCGGCTACTCCCTTTCTTGCTCCGATTAAAGGCAGAGCCACCTATCTCGCTTCTATGTTTAGGCTTTTTTAAATCAATGGTCTCCTCTCATTTGACCTCTTTTGTGGCTCACTCATAAAATTCTCCCAAGTCTCTTATTGGATACTTATAAATGCTCTTGTACAACTTCCTATCTTTTCAAAGACATGCTGAGATTGCCGTCAAAATGTTGTCATCTGAAGGATTGTTTACATTATTCACCTCGCTGCAGAACTTGGTGATATAATCTTTTAATGACTTGTCTTTCCGCTGGAAGATTGTAGCAAGGTGACAAGACGATGCGAGTTGTCTCCTCAGAGCTCTATATTGGTCAATAAATTTCTTTTGCCATTCCTCCCAGCTTCTAATGCTACGAGTTGGAAGGTTCTTGAACCATACTTTGGGCATATCTCCAAGAGTAGCTGGAAAGACATGGCACTTGACTAGGGGGTCGGTCATTTGGAAATCCATCTAGATGTTAAAGACATCCAAGTGGTCATAAGGATCGTTTTTCCCATCATATGATGGGATTGCAGGGACTTTGAATTAGTGGGGAAGGGGTTCCTTTTCGATTTCCCTAAAGAACGGGGACCTCTCCTCATAGTGACCTGACTGATCCTGAACCGAGGGACGTTTCTCCAATCGTTGGACCTTTTGTAACAACTCTTTTATCACCAAGTTTTGTGTCTCAGATCGACGACATCTAGTGCTGTCGTGAGCTGCCTTTAAGCCCTCAGTGTGATGTGAGCTTCTAGGCCCTCTACTTCTACTCTGATCGCCATTTTGGTGACCTTGTGACTTAGGTTGTGAGCTAGAGGAATAAGTTGAATCTGCATGTCGAGGTCCTTCCTCTATCGGCTTCTTTGCTTGAACTGACACCGTTCCTTGTGGCTCCCAGTCTGCTCTTCCCACAGCTGTGGCTTTAGCCTATCTTTGGACTCCATGGGTCTGCACTTGAGTTAACATTGTAACGGCATCAATGAGTCTTCTAACTGTGTTTTTTAGCACCTCCTGGCATTGCTACAATGCTTACACACCATCAATTCCTGGGGCGATGGAGGAAGCACTCGCCAAGAATGGACTCCCTTCTTCTAACAAATTCTATTATTGCTCTTGACGGCCACCCGGTCAGTTTGCAACGACATCAAAGCTCTTGGTTGTCTTTCCTCTTATTATCACAATCAGTTGATGAGACAATGGAATAGTAGTCTAGTCCCACTGGGTGTGCCAAAGTATTGATGATCGATTTTGGTAATCGATCAACCAAGGGTTCTGAAACCCAAACTGCCTTATAAGATGTGAAGATATGAAAAGACAGCAAGAGCAAGAGGAAGAAGAGTGAAAATGAATACACAGGTTTTTATCGTGGTTCAGCTAAGGCCAGTATGACCCCTACGTCCAGGGTGATTGTATTTGCTTTCTGAGATTGTTTCTCTATTTTGCTTTCACAGAGTTACAATGCTTGTAATTTTATCTTTGTTTCAATAAGATTTCTGCATGTATTTTTTCTATATCTACATTACAATGGATTTCCCTCCTATTTATAGGAGGCGGAAAGGTTACAAGTTGTAATTTATCATTATAAAATTATGATTATATCTACATCAGACAATAAATGCTAGATGTCAAGTAATAAATATGGAGTAAATTATTGTTGAACTTTGCAGGCTGATTTGCAAAATGGTAAAGTGTTTAGACTGTTTGTCAGACATTAGCTATTTCTAATTATGCTGGGGGGGACTCGTTGTGAACTTGATCTACCGGAGGCTTCGAGCTCACACTGCACGATCAATCATCCAACTTCAACGACTTCATTCTAGATTGGACTGCACCTTTGTTCTGATCTGGTCTATTGGGTCTTTGTTGGCTCAAACCATAAAATACCCATAATAATAAGCTATCTAAAATGATATATATATTTTTACTAAGGAGAAATGTTTGTGATCCAATTTTGTTATTTTATGACATAGTTGAGGTTGATTTAGTTTTTTTCCCCTTCTTTCTTTTTGTTTATTGTTCTTAATCTAGATTTTTTTTTCTTTTTCTTCATATTTTATCAAAAATTTGAACTTTTTTTTTTGAGAATTTGTTTTGCTTTAAGGTGTTCTCCTTTCATCAATATGGAAAAATTTTATAGAAGTGCTTTTTACATAATTTTTTTTTTACAAAAATTTCCTCTTATCAATATGGATTTAATACTACACTATCCAAAGAAAGTATATTTTTGAAATTTTGGTTCTAATATTCTCCTTCGAGAACAGGGAAAGATTTAAAATAAAACAAATGTGAAAAATTTAGAAGTTTATAGAAAAATTAGGTTTTTATAGTCTAGAATTGATGAAGATGAATATAGAATGTGCTATTTGTTTGGCAAGAAAATTTTTATTTTTCTTTTTAACACAAACTCAAAACGAACTAGTCCCAAATTGATCTACTAATGATTGGCAGATTTGGCGTGGCCTAGATCTCTCCAGTTGACTAGCTAACCCTATAGTCGAACTACCTAGAATGTATAAAGGAAGAATCTTGTGAACAAAACTTTCTTACCATACTAATACTAAAAGACATTATTAAGCCAGTACAAATAATGTGACAACGTCAACTGCCCAGCAAAATTCCCGCAAACATCTCAAATATGCTAAAAACATGTGGTCACATACTATTTGCTCAGAAACATATCAATTGGTGCGCTTGACACATATATATCTGGTATTCAGTGAGTCATCTTGTTTTCTATTACTCGAAAATCTGCTCGAATATTAACTTAATCATTGAAGTGTACTCGACAAATCACTTATGTTTATATGACTAACTTTCTATGCTTGTAAATTCTTGACTCTTCAGGTCTTTACATGCTGTTCGACTTCAATATTATAATAAATTTCACTTTAATTAATTTTTTAAAATAATCTATAATACAAAAATAGTTTATGACCATTACTCTCAATTTTTTCAACATACGGCACAATAGAAATTTCATTTTTATTTCAAAAAATAATTTATAATTAATAAATTATTGCTTAGAATCACAAAATATTGCTGAAATAATTTAAAAATAAGTGTGTTAAGATATTTTCAATCAAATAAATTTAAGTCTGATTTCTATACAAATTAGAAAAAAAAATACTAAAGAAAAAATTTGATGAACTAAAATTGATTTGCAGAGATGAATTTAAAAATAAAAAAAATGAATATGAATGTTAGGAGCCTACTATCCAGAGATGACTACCACCTTTTCGATAAGTCTGATGTTGATAAAGGGCAATATTGTCAAACAATTTTAACAACTCATTTGGAGTTCAACTTCCATTGTTCTTATTAAAGGAAGAGCACTCCTAATCTCGAGATGGTCTGTGAATATCAGAAAGTGGGGTATGCGAATATTATAAAGTGGGGTGTCGCTATTTAAAGCTTTGGTTCCATCGGAACACGTTAACCAATTTTTTTCCATTTCTTGGAAAGTTACTCCTCATGATGTTTTAAATTACATAATTACCCTACTCTGAAAGACGGCAAATTAAGGATTGGTGATTTCAGAATTTCACAATATTTTTATATTGAGATTGCAATTAAACGATGAAATGATGAAATCCAAGAAAAATATGAATGGATATAATTATTACAGTAAAATTTACAACTGAGGAAACCGATATAATTATAATATTATAATTACAAATTATAATATTATAATTACAAATTATAATTTAAAATTACCATACATACAATGATAGATCTACCAATAAGAAAGCGGAGGTAATTATCCTGACCAAAAAAAAAAAAAAACTTTATCTTGAGATGAAATTTACTATTGGATGTTAAAAATGCACAATTTGCTTGCAAGATGTTATTAGATATACATTGAATGGTTGTGTGTGTGTGTGTCTCTCTCTCTCTCTCTCTCTATATATATATATTGTGATTTAAACTACAAAAAATAATTATACAAGAGAAGTCCAGAATAAAGATAATGGCACTGAAAATTATCATCCTCTACATCTTAAAATCTCTCCCTTCATCTCATCTCTCTCACACACACACACACTCTTTTTAGGATTATCAATGTTTTTTTTCTGTTTTCCCATTCTTTATGTCTATGTTCGATTCAAATTAGTCAAACCCTTTGTTTAATATCTTTACTAGATCCAAGAAGTATCATTATAACCCAACTCCCTCTTCCAATTATGTTAACTTTTTTCTTTATTTAATCAAAGAAAAATATTTCAATATTGCAAAAAAAATAATGAATGAAAGTAGCAATTTATGGGTCAACTTGATATTATTGCTTGGGTTGTAAATTCTAGGAATGAGACAATATAAGAGAATGGAAGAGAAAGGAGAGAGACAACCAAAAAATAAAAAATAAAAATAAAGCCATGTAAACTAATATGACCACTTTTAATCACTTAAAACATGTAAAACCCTCCACTAAAAAATCAAACAAAATTAAGTTAATGAATTATATTACATGTTTTTAGAAAATTAGAAGGCAAATTTATTACAAATAAAACTTTGATAATAAGATTAAAACTTCAATAAAAGTTAAAATATCAAAAGCTCATTTTTGCCAAGAGGGAAAAAAAAACACAAAACAATGTTTGACTTCTAATAAAATCCATTAAAATGCTGAAAAATTTTTATGTGACAATATTTGCAATATACTAACAAACCATTTTGAGTAAACTTTCTTAAATTTTTCCTACAGTATTCTTCCATAAGTTTGGTGTGTGAAGTTTTAAAAAGTTTAAATTACTTTATTATCCCCTATAATTTCACTCAATTTCTAATTAAATCTTTATAATTAAAAGTTTTAAATTAAATCTTTATACTTGTTTGAGTACACTTTGCCTTCCAGACTACATAAAAAAGGTCAGTCCAGACGGCAACAGAAGGTGAAGTCATATTTTGAACATTCCGCACCTATCCTCTTTATTTTTGGTCATTAGGGGTGTTAAATGAACGGGCCAGACTAGACTGAGCCCAAATCCGTTCCGATCGAGTCTGTTTAGATCCGTATTAAAATGAGCCCGTGGATTATCAATCCGATCTAGCCCGCCCATGGATCGGATCAACTCACGGACTAGTTCGTTTTGTAAGAAAAATGGAAAAAATTACATTTTAACCCTCAAACTTCTCATCACCTTTTACAAAAATCCACCCGAATGAAAACTTTTCAATTTAATTCTTACGAAATTTTTACTTTAGTCCTATGTCCTATCTCGTTTAGGCCTGCAGACCAATCCGTATTCATGAGGGTTCGGTCCGCTTGGACTGCAGTCCACCAGATTTGATCCATTTAGGCCTGTTTTCAAACTGGCCTAATTTTAACATGTCCAGCCCGCTCCAGCCTTAAGCCCGTTTAACACCTTTATTGGTCATACCATACACTTCACCGCAAAACAGCCCACAAAGAGGACAAAAGAGGAAAACGAGGCAAGCAAATAGCCACAGCAAGGGAAGGGGCACAGAGGGATGTTTCTTCACCAACAAACCACAAACAAACAATAGCAAAAACAAACCCCATTAACCTGTTGTTATACAGAAATAAAGGAGCCCATGAGGATATGGCTACTACATCTAAACAACCTTGAATCCTCTCTACCAGCACCAAGACCCAACACAAGGGCACTATGAAGTAAACAAAGTTCAACTCACAGCTTGCCACAAGCACACTGGAGTTGCAAGGAAACAAGAAGAGACTCTCAGACTCCACAAAAGGGAAAAAGGAAACCCGTTCTGGTAAATCAACACACCAAAGACAGGATAAAAGCAAAATATTTATATCACAACCTACAAAAGGAAATGTTAAAAGGGCCAAAGACATGGCTATCTCTCAGAAAGTGAGCAACACTGCTCTGAACCTCCTTCACCTCAGCTCCCGGAGAAGAAACCAGAAGCAGAAGGTTTGCCAGCAGTCACAATAGTTTCTGGTTCCCTTTGGCACCTCGTCACTTACATATCATTTAAGAACTTATATTGTGACAAGCACCATTAGAGCCATTTGAAAACAAAAGGGAAAGTAAAAGATTGGACAAGCTTTCAACCGTAAATACTTCAGTCTGTCCAAATAAACAACGCATGCTAATGTATGCTCAACTTTTGATTACAAAGACCATTTTACCTAATGGTTAAGATGCAGAAATCTAAAGCTAATGTAATACAGCATAACTTGCTATCGTGTTACTTCTCTAAATGACACCTGAACAATAACAAAAATGTTGTAACAAAATTGTAACTGCAACTTTTAATTTATGAAAAAAATTTTAGAACTAAACAATAAGAATAAAGTTTTAAGTGTGTTAGCCAAGAGTATCTCATACAACAGAGTTCAAAAAAATTACAAGTAGTTTTGGGCTTATTTCTCCCTTGCACTTCTCAAGGACAACTTCAATTCTGATTCTAATTAGTGAAGAAAAAATAATGACCCAGTAGAAACTATCAAGGATTGAGGATTCTCATTTGATTACATCGGATACACAGGCAGAAAACCATAGAAAGAAAGCTAACCTCTGGGCTTTTCTAGACATATGTGAAGCTCTATGCTACAGGCTTCAATTGTTTTCCATTTCAGATATACAGAGACTGCAATTGCC
Organism: Saraca asoca; assembly: GCA_026873985.1. Lineage (NCBI taxonomy): Eukaryota > Viridiplantae > Streptophyta > Magnoliopsida > Fabales > Fabaceae > Saraca > Saraca asoca. Next base: position 1,475 of record JANHAO010030079.1, on the reverse strand, counting down.
CATTTATTTACAGCCATGTTAGCTTAACATGCACACAGACACAGGAAATGGCAGATCATACAACAAAGATTAAAAACTGGTTGAATTACTTGTCCTACGTTCCTGAGGGAAATACAGCACCTAGTCCTAGGTAATAAGCAAAAGCACAGAAAATGAAATAGAGTACTCTACAAAAACATCTGTAAGAACTCACCATGGAATAAATTGGTTTAATCTGCTGAAATGGTCACTGGGTGTGGCAGTAGAGTATAGACTGCGGGAATGATGCAAACATGTCAGAGGAAAGAAGAAAAGAAAATGGTAGAGGTAAAATAGATGGGAAAGTGTTAAGTTAAACATTAAATTTGGATACAGGAATGACAAATATCTTTTGGATAAATATCTTATTTCTAAGGCTATATGCTCAGTAAAGATGAAAACAATTGGTGAGAAAAATTGAGAAGGAAGAAAATGACAATACATTTCATAGCAGTATGAAACTGAAAACAATGTCATATCATCATTCTCCCATAAGCCTAAGCATGTCAACACACATATATTGGCAACCTCAAAGTTGTTGCAGCTTTGCCCCCATAAAAAATGCCCATTTGATATATGTGTGGCAATATATTTATGTATGTAAAATAAACTTCCTGTAGTACACAAGTCCAGTGGCATACTTACTTATAATAGATCTCATCATCCATGATAATATTTGTCACATGAGCTATCTTTCTCCAGTCTTGACCCCTGCTTCCAGTGCAGCGTTTGCTTAGCCCAGTACAATCTTTGATCAAGAGATATTCAAGAGAAGCAGCCATAGTTTCACTCAGCAGTGAATGAATATTTGGTCAATAGCTCATTTCTAAATACTTGAGGGAACATAGGCATGAAAGCAATGGAAGTGACATCAGCTTAGGGCAATTTTCTGCTTTTAGTTTATGCAAGGAAGGGAGATCGCCATTCTTGATTCCTTTCCACTCTTCCAATTTATGCATGCCTTGAATAGTAAGTCCCTCCAATTTGGGAAAGACACAATCATGTTGACCAATGCCATAAAATTGATGATCAATTCCTTTCAACTCATTCATTTCTTTTATGTGAAGAACTTTGAGTGATGGTAATCTACCAAATGCAGGAAGACGGTGACAAATTTTAAAATTATAGAGGGCTATATCAACCAAAGAAGCATAAGATGGACTGTCAATCCAACTGGGAAGCTTCAAACCACCACAGTATAATATTCTCAGCTCTTTGAGGCCCAGTTAGGGTTGGAGTTGCTCAAGGATTTTCTCCTCTTCTGCAACATTGTACTCCCTAATATTAGTCCACCACAGCTCCAACCTCCTGATGAACTTCTTATTAATTAAATCAGCTATCTTGGCTTCTTCAAAATCCAAAACATTCTCAGGCCTTGAAATGCAAAATGCTCCTCTAAGATTTATTGTGTTCTTTAGCTCTCCAATTTGGCAACCATCATTCCTACCTACAATGAA
>JANHAO010030078.1:0-10249 GCA_026873985.1 Saraca asoca | reverse complement strand
AATAAGTTCTATTGTCTTTTAATTTTTTTAATGATGAATATTAAAATAATTAATATTTAAAGGGATTAAATATTAGTTTGTGTCTAAGAATAATTATGTTTTTTTTCCCCTAATCATATTCATGTACTTTAATTTCATTTACAAGCTGACAATAAACCACCTATTATAAAAGGACAAGTCTTCAATGGTATCGTCCTTAAAGGTATTTTTGTCAACAAATATTTAATATTAACGCCATTCACATCTGTTACTTCGGGGGAGGTAAGAATAATTTACTTTAAAATTTTTTAATAATCAAGTATAGACAATAAAGATAATAAAAAAAAAAGTTTCTTTAAATAGTTTTTGTTTTAATCAAAATTATAAAAAAAAAATAGATTTACATCTATATTATCCTTACTTCTCTCTTCTTTTGTCATTATTATCCTCACTCGAATAATAATAATAATAATAATAATAATAATAACTCATTTTCTTCCTCTTTTTTATAATCATTTTCAGTAATGCTAAAAAGTGATTTTTTTTATACATTATCCAAATAAAAATAGATAATATATAATCAATTATCAATCACTATAAAAAAAACACTTAAAATAATGGTGGTTACGAAGCATATATAGCGGCGGTTTGAATCGTCGCAAAGTAAAATGCCGGTGATTACAATAATTGTCACAAAATATAGCGTTAGTTCGACATTAGCAGCGGTTAAAAGAAACCATTAGAAAAATTAAATTTAGCAGTGGTTACATCAACATTGTTATTTTTTTTAAAAAAAAATTGTGATTTAATTTAGCGGCAGTTAGTTATTAAAAAAAATTACAATATATAATTTAATGGTGGTTAGATAACTGTTGCTATTATTTTAAAGAATAAATTTGCCGTTTAATTTAGCGATGGTTAATAACCCGCTACTATTTTTTTAATTGCAAGTTTAATTCTGCATTTTTGTAATATTTTTTAAAAAATTTCAAGCCATTGAATCTTTTCATTCTATTAGTTAATAACACTAATTATCCCTATAAAATATAAATGTAAACCCATGGTGCAATAAAAATAACTTTCATTCAAATATAATAAAAATGACATTTATTCAAATAAAATATTCAAAGGTACACCCAAAAATTATAACATTAATCGACTTTATATTCCAATCAAAAACTATTTAATACTAAAAATACAATAAAACCTAAAGAGATTTGCTAGAATCAATGGCATTTCTATCTTAATTGCTCCCTCTTGAAGATCTTTTTGCATATATAGGTGAAAATTGATCTACCAAATTAACATCAACCTCATCTTGAAAAAAAAAAGAAAAAAACATTTCAGACTAAAGAATTACTTAGAAATTCAGACATTCAAAAGTAGCAATTCACTTGTGTCATAGTTCAGCAAAATTTTGGTTTGAAAACAACGATTCAATTACCCATAAACTAACACAATTATACCATAGTTTGACATACATATGTAGAAACCAAACATCATATTGGTCCAATTATATAGAAAAACAGTAATTCAAGTATGTAGAAATTGGTCCAATCAGGCAGAAAAAGTAGCAATTCAATTACTAATGTCTTTAACACTCATAGCTAAAGATAAACCATAGTGAAATTCAACTTGACCAAAGAAGACAAGAAACAAAGATACAAAAATAACTTTATGAGGATCCAGTTAAACATGAATGTAGTGAATAGGACAGATGCAAAAACTTAATGCTCATTTCCAAACTGAAGGCAGATTACACCAGAATGCAAGGCATCCATATGTAGTGTTGCTTGCATAACTACATTAAGAAAACTTCATATTTGGTAACAAACACAAACTTAAAGCTCATTTCCAAATTGAAGGCAGATTACACCACAATGCAAGGCATCCATATGGAGTGTTGCCTACATATCAACATCAACAAAACTTTATATTTGGCAGCAAATAAAAATTTAAAGCTCATTTCCAAACTGAAGGAAAATTACACCAAAATGCAAGGCATCCATATGCAGTGTTGCCTACATATCCACATCAACAAAATTTGATATTAGGCAGCAAACAAAAACTTAAAGCTCATTTCCAAACTAAAGGTAGATTACACCACAATGCAAAGCATCCATATGCAATATTGCCTGCTATTATAGGTGAAAACCAATTTTGAAGAATGAGACAAGCATGAGCCTGGTAGAGGCTAAGTCACCTAGCTCGCTGAGGACACCTAGCGAGAACCACCTTGTTCACTCTAGAAAGCGATATGACGAGGTCATCATGAGGTCAACTTACTAAGCAATCGACCATCCAACTTGAGCTTGCTATGCTATAGTGACAGCAACGAGCTCACTAAGTGACCTGCCACAGTGCCCCTAAGCTAAGGAACCCAGCTTGTGAGGACAAACATCTCGCTTGACAAAGCGAGACCACTAGTCAGACACATATAGTTGGTAATCTACAACTGACAAGAGGGGCCCACCCCACAGAAAAAAGCCTACAGCAACCAAATTGCAAGAGTTTGTCTGTTTTTTACATTTATTTCTTGATGTAACATAACTATAGCTTATAATTATTTTATGTATTTCTCCCTTCCTCTATAAATAGGAATACACTATTAGAAGAGAGGGGAGGTTGGATATCTTATATGCCAAAACTCCTTAAAAATCTCTTTTCAAATATTAATAAAAACTTTGTCGTGGACATAGGGTCCGGTATCGCCCAAATTTAGCCGAACCATGTTAAACATAGTGTGCCTTTGCCATCTTTCTTCCTCTTCGCCACCTTCATCATCTTCCAATCTACACTCCTTTCAGATCAGGAAACAACTTGTGGCACACAAACTACATACACCTATTGATAGGAATTTGGGCTCCTCACATGAATCAAATTCCACCGTCAACATCTTTGGAGCTAGAAGGACGACCCATCTGTTCCCTACATCTGTTTTCCCAATGCATTTGCCACTGTAGTTACAATGGCAAAAGGTAGAACCACCTGGAGTTCAACCACTCCAGTCCTCCAACCAGTGGATGCTTCCATCATGGGGGCTCACTAACATTCCATTGCTATCTCTAAAACTCATGAGGCTCAAACACCCGACCAGCCTCAGACAGCGCTTGAAAATATAGTAAGAGAGTTAGTTGAAACTGTTAAAGCACTGGCACAGGCTCAAGCCCAAAATGCACAAAGACAAGAAGAGATCATGATGCAACTGCAGTAGCTTTGTAAAGAGGCTCAGAGGGAAACTCATGAAGATCATGATAGTTAATAATTGGGGGGCTGGCAACGAGCAGAAAGCTCTACTCCTCAACCTGAAACACAAAACCTGATAATGAAGGAAGTCCTCCAAAGGCTTAAAAGGCTAGAAGAACGCCCACGACCTCAAAGTAACCAACCTTGCTATGAGGAAAGCTCACCATTTTCTATGGAGATCAAGATGCAGCCCTTCCCACAGAAACTTAAAGTGCCCATGATCCCGCTATATGACTTGAATAATGACCCAAGTGACCACTTGGATGCATTCAATATCTAGATGGATCTTCAAACAACTGATCCCTTGGTGAAATGCTGTGTCTTTCCGACCACATTAGGAGGAATATCTCTAACATGGTTCAGATACCTCCTAACTTGCAATGTCAGTAGCTGGAAAGCATGCCAAAGGAAATTCATTGACCAAAATCGAGCTTTGAAGAGGTAGCTCATGCCTCCTTACCATCTCACAATGATCTTCCATGCAAGAATGAATCATTGAAAGATTACATAGCCAGATTCAGGCACAAAGCCAACTCCATGGAGAATTCTTCGGAGGAAATTCCTCTTAATAGCTATATTGGCCGAACTTCACAAAGACGAAAAGCTATACAGAAGCCTCTACAAGTCCCTAGCTTGAGACCTCACCAAATTCTACGAGCGAGTTACCAAACAAATAAGATGGGAAGAAACCTTTAGAATGGAGGAACCCAGACAGAAAGCGGACACTAATGGTCCCACCGTAAGTAAAAAGAGGAATGACGAGAGTCGTAGTCACGACCCCATTCCTCAGCTGGTGAAAAAGTCAAAGCCCTAGAGACCTGGAGGTCACTTCAAAAGCTACAGCATCCTGTCAGATGCACAAGATAAAATTTTTGCCATAGAAAGGCACAATGAAGACTTTAGGAAGCCCAAGCCAATAAGGGCATCCACCAAGTCCAGAGATCTAAGCAAATTCTACGCTTACCACAATGAGGCTGAACACACTACCTCAGAATGTTGGGCACTAAAAGATGCCATTGAAGACCTCATCAGAAGAGGCCGACTATAGGATTATGTGGTAAAATTGCCTGGGCAACAAGCTCAACAGGCTCAACAAATCACAAGCCAAGAGCCAAAGCCTTCCATCAGAACAATATTCTAATCCTGTAACATTTTCTTAAGATCAATGACAATCTCAAAGTTATACAAATCAATGTAATTCACAATCGATTGGCCAAAAAAGCATTTTTTGGACAACAAGTTTTCACTCCACCACTGCAAGGATTCATCCGAGGGTGAGACAATGTGAGGCCTATCCCGTTGATACATCCAAAGCAAACCATATCCCACAAATTGGGACCAAGAGTGCAAATTCCTCAACCACTAAGCAACAAGATTACTGTGAGGCTGCGTAATAGGATTGCTGTGAGGCTGAGCAACTAGATTGTTGTCTCACTGAGCAACGAGCTTGCTACGGGACTGAGCAGCAAGCTTGCTACCTCGCTGAGCAACGGGCTTGCTGTAGGACTAAGCAATGAGCTTACTGCCTCACTGAGCAACGGGATTGCTATGAGATTGAGCAACGAGCTTGCTTTGGTATGGATGTGCGACCTCACATAGCGATGAGCTATCATCTCACTACTAAAAAACTTGTCCGAAGGTGAGATAGCCTAGAGCCTACCTTGCGTCTGAGGGTGGACGGTCTTTGAGCCTACCTCGTGACAATACAAATGAAAACAAAACTAAATCGAGGGTGAGATGGCCCCTGAGCCTACCTCATCAATGCACTCATACTAAATAACAGGCAATAGGCTCACTACACCACAAAGACGCCAAAATAAACTCGTTGCAGCTCTCATGCAATGTAGACATCCACAGCTAACATGTGTCAGAGAATCATTGCTCACATACGAGCCCTCATCAGTCATAGCTTGCATGCGACCTGATTCTTACTTGCTGAAGGCAACCAAGGAAAAAGTGGAAAGTTAAAAGCACAGTCGATTGGTCAGAAGATATTTCATTAATCATCAGAAATATACAAATAATGGTGCACAAAGCATCCGATACAACTTTCAAAAGCTACACAAAAAAGCTCATACACTAAAAAGCCTCAATAGGGTAAGATTACATCAAAAGAAGAAGAAGAAATGTAGAAACAAAGGCAAAAGCTTGAAAGCCTAATACTACCATTCCGGCAAGACTGTGAAGAGCTGGCTATACAAGGAGGCAAACTCCCACTAGTAGGAAGATCAGCAACTCCACTCCTATAGTCTTCCCATACCCAGTCGGTGGTTCCTATTGGACCAGATCTAGTGCAATCCAAAAAGGTGCCAAAGGTCCAACCAACGACGCTGGATTCTATGAAGGGAGCCGGGGAAGATAATCCAAGATCAGCATAAGACTCTCCAAGAGCCCGCAAGATGAATCCTATGGCGAAGCCATGTGCAACAGGCTCGATGCCTCAACAAGCTTCATCGGAAGCCAAGGCACTGAAAATGTAGGGGGCTCAACAACCTCTTCCATTGAATTCCTTTGAGGAAAAAGAAGAAGACCCTCAAGGTATAAAAAGACTAGCTCGATCCGTCGAAGAATCCAGAAGACATCTGGGTGGCCGAAAATTACAAACAGAAGAAAGCATGGCCTAAAACAGAATGAATAAATAGAAAAGAAATCTGAAACAACAATCTGATCAGGTAAGGACTCTAACTGGAGATACGAACAAAGCCTCAAAAAAATTGTAACTCCCAATTTGTAAAGCAAACCGAGAGTTGGGGGGCTTATGTTATAGGTGAAAATCAACTTCGAAGAATGAGAAAAGCACAATCTCGGCAAAGGCTAAGTCACCCTGGTCACTGAGGATGCCCAACGAGAACCACCTCGTTCATCGCCAGAAAGCAATATGACGAGGTCATCATGAGGCCAGCTTGCTAAGCAGTCGACCATCCAGCTCAAGCTCATTACGCTACAGTGATAGCAACGAGCTCGCTAAACGACTTACCATAGCGCCCCCGAGCTAAGGAACCCAGCTCGTGAGGGCGGACATCTTGCTTGACAAAGTGAGACCACAAGTCAGACATATACAGATGGTAATCTACAGCTGACAAGAGGGGCCCACCCCGTAGAAAGAAGCCTGTAGTAGTCGCATTGTAGGAGTTTGTCTATCTTTTACGTTTATTTCTTGATGTAATACAACTATAGATTATGATTATTTATGTATTTCTCCATTCCTCTATAAATAGGAATACAGTATTAGAAGAGGGGGGAGGCTGAATATCTTGTATGCCAAAACTCTATAAAAATCTCTTTTCAAATATTAATAAAAGCTCCATCATAGACGTAAGGTCCAGTACCACCCAGATTTAGCTGAACCACATTAAACATAGTGCGCCTTTGTCATCTTTCTTCCTCTTCGCCACCTTCATCATCTTCTAATCTGTACCCCTTTCAGATCTGGAAATAGCTTGGGGCACACAAACTACACACACCCATTGACAAGAATTTGGGCTCCCCACATGAATCGAATTCCACCGTCAATACCTGCATATTTACATCAACAAAATTTCATATTTGGAAGCAAACAAAAACTTAAAGCTCATTTCCTAACTGAAGGTAGATTATACAATAATGCAAAGCATCCATATGCAGTGTTGCTTACATATCTACATAAAAAAAATTTCATATTTGCCAGTAAACAAAAAACTTAAAGCTCATTTATAAACTGAAGGAAGATTACACCAGAATGCAAGGCATCTATGTATAGTGTTGCCTACATATCTACATCGATAAAGCTTCACATATTGCTTGAATATCTAATGGGCATCTTCATATTCTTCAATCTTTTTAAGAATGCATCCTTCATTATGTTTGTCATTGTAAAAAAAGATGGCTGGTATTTTCCTTTGTCATAAGGCCACAAGTCCTTTTTTATACCCATTGCCTGAAGGTCTTTCTAAGCATTTAGATGGTTTTTTATCCTACTAGTCTCATTCAATAACGTGTAGATGAGATTGTTGCACATATTTTTCTCGATGTGAATGACATCAAGATTGTGACACAACATATTAGTCTCCCAATATAGAAGTTGGAAGAATATAGATTTCTTCTTCCATTGTTACATGTCAACCTCATCGTTATTTCCATGAGCTCACTTCCTTTTAGCATCCCCTTGTACTGGTTTCCCAAATGTAATTGTTAGCCTAGATTACTCTAAGCTACATATTTTCCTTAGTTTTAATGTTAAAAAACAATTTTATCTAATGATATACTTTAATGATTTTTATTTGTTTTGCAGGTTCAAATATATTTGATTCAAGATTCAAGAGATCCAATATTAGTTTTCAAGATTTATTTTTTAATAGGATCTTTTTTATATAAGTTTAAATGATATTTAATCCGAATACTTTTAACTAAAACAATAAGGTAGAAAAATCACTTGAAAAAAGCAAGATTTTATAAAACTATTTTTAACATCATGAATTGATTACTAAATCAATGCATTCAAGAACATATGAAAAATTCATATTACAATTGAAGTTGCAATCGATGCATGAAATACAAATTGTTTTACTGAAGGTTGGGAAAATTGGCTACTTCGATGCAGTAATTGATGCAAAAACTGTGAATAACAGACTACACTTTAATTACCACATCGATTGTTTAGTTGTAATCACCTATAAACAATGCAATAATCAATACAACAACTGAAAGTTCGTTATTCTGTTATAGATGATTACAACAGTTATTCAAGCCAAACTGCCTTCCCTATATAAACAATTCTTCACAATTTTTCTTCATAATTCAATGTGAAATCATTAGAAAAGGAGCTAAAATATATTTCTCTCTACCTTATCAAAACTTCAGAGATTTTTACAAGAGTTCTGGATCAAAGATCACTTGAGTTTATCTTAGCTTGTTTAAGATTTTCATCTCAAACATTGGTATTGTATTCTTCAATCCCTCCTCACTCAATTTCTTTTTTATTTGAGATTTCTAGGATTTAGAAATCTGTATAAGTTTAGAAGAGCCTATTCCAATTCTTCTAGATTAGTAAGAAGCTTGTGTAAATTCTTATGTGTTTATTACAAAATTGGCAATTAAGGAGCTTGATAATCCTGATAGTTTTTTATTTTAATTCAAAAGGTCTTTTGGTCAAAAAAGATCAAGTAGAGTAGACTTGAATTACAATTTCAATTCAAGTTAAACCACTTTAAAAACCTATGTCTTCAACTTCTCTTTCTTTATTTGCATTTTAATTGCTCCTGCTGTTTATCTTTAATCTTTACCATCTTTACACTTACTAATTATTAGTTTTTTGCATATCTCATCAAAAGAAATATTAAATTTGATAAAGGAGTATATAAATTCCCTAACAGGAAAAAGGTAAGATCCGTACATATTCCACAAATTAATTCTTTCACTAGGACCATTAGTTGGTATCAAAGCTTTGGCTCTTAATACACTTGTGTCTTTTTGAAATTATAAATTCTAACTTTTTCTTGTTTCTTGAGTATCCACCTATGCACAATCCTCCTAGTTTCAATAGGGAACACTATGCCTATTAGTTAGAAAAAGAAAATAAAGGACTTTATTGAGGCTACTAATATAGATATGTGGGAATTGCTAGAAGAAGGATATGAACCCCCTAAAACTATCATTGATGGTGAAGTAGAATTCAAACCTAAATCTCTCTGGACTGAAAATGAAAGAAAGAAGCATTTACTAGTTGCAAATGTAAAATGGATTATTTCAAACTTTCTGTCACCAAATGAATATGAAATAATCTCAAATTGCTCCATTGTTAAGCAAATTTGGGACACACTTGAAATTGCACATGTAGGCATTTCTCAGGTAACAGCTTCAAAGGTACATGTACTTGTGTCTCAGTATGAAATGTTTAAAATGGAGGAGGGTGATTCTATCAAAGATTTAATTCAAAGATTCACTGCTATCACTAACCATTTGACTTTGCTTGGAAGAAAATTTCAAACTACAAATTTGGTACATAAGATTTTGAGGTCATTGACTGAAGAATGGCAGCCAAAGGTCACTACCATAAAAGAATCATTAAAGATGGGTATTCCTATGGTTCAGGAGTTATTTGGCAATCTAGAAGAGCATGAACTTAAACTAAGAAGGTATAAGAAGAATGGAGACAATAAAAAGAAGAAGACTCTTACACTTAAAGTGGCTAAATTAGATCAAGGAGACTCAAAAATGGATGTAGACACACTTAATAAAGAAGATGTGGCTTTGTTGAGTAAGCAGCTGCAGAGAATCCTGAGAGACAAGAAAAGTAAGGAAAGAAGAAAAACTGCAGCACAAAGAAAAAACACTGGCAAAACAGAGCAAGGAAGTTCAGTCAGTACTATTTCTACTTGCTTTGAATGCAGGAAACCTAGGCATATCAAGCCAAATTGCCCAATCTACTTGAAAAGGCAGTTAGAAAATGAGACAAAAAAGAAAAAACAAGCATATAAAAAAATCCAACTTTATTATATGGGATGATGAAGAACCTGAAATAGTTAAGGAAGATGAATCAAAAGATGATGCACTATTGTGTCTAATGGCCAAATACAATGATAATCATGAGGTACTGAGAAACAATCCCTTTTTTACTCTTTTTTATTATGATGATTCTTGTAGTGAATCTGAAAATAATTTTAGTCATGATAGTGATGATAAGGAATTGGATGATATTTGTGTTAAGTTGTATGATTCACTTGTAGAAACCAAAAAAACAACTGATTGCAGCTATAAGTTAGTAGAAAATTTTTAATGAAAAGGTTAAATTTTTAGAGAAAGAGAATAGCCAACTGACTACTATAATTGAAAAGGGTTGTGAGCAATGCAGTCAATATAAATCTCAAATTGAAATTTTGACAAAGAAATTACAAAATTTTTCAGACAACAATCAAAAGTTGAAGCATGTTTTGCAAAACCAGAAAAGTTTTTATAATAGAGTGTTGAGTGTTTTAAAATTGAATTCGTCTCTCAAATTATGCAAGTGCACGCAGTCAATTGTGTAATATAGAGTGAGTGAGTATCG